>MDKI01131870.1:0-10343 GCA_005239505.1 Nicotiana paniculata | reverse complement strand
TACGTTATATACAGATATGAATTCATCTATAACCTTCATATTAATAGTACTTTATAAAGTACTTGAAGTATTGACTTTCCGCATGACATCAATTTTATGCAGTTTATCTACTATTGCATAACGTAAAATTTAACATTATGATGGCACTCACACATGCACATTGGCTTTGAAACTCAAATGTAGGCAAAAAAATTTGGGAAATGGTGAGTAACACATTGCAAAATAAAATCCAAGATAGTGGCAATCCCAGCCAAAAATTGCGTTGCCAGCCAACTAAGCTAACTAATCAGCCTTCTATGCTTCAACCATAAGCTAGTTGGGATTGGCTATATGAATCTATGTGTTCCAATACTAAATAGTACTTACTATCTTTTAAGCAAATTATGGATTCTTTGAAACTAAAGATTCTCTAGACCTCTGATCTCTTATAAAAGACTAAAAATACTTTGGCTAACACAGGACCTAATACAAGTGCAACATAAACCTTAACAAAGCCTAGTTTGTACCACCAATATGGCTCATTGATTTCAAAGATACTTGTAACTGCAAGGTAACGCACAAAGTCACAGGTGCTTCATTTGGATCCTTAACAACACCGGAAACTAGTTAGATATTGAAACAGCCTCTCTTTCCTATATTCATGTATCCGTCCATGCACTATTAGGATTAAAACGAGGGGAGAAAGGAGTGGCGTGGATCACTTCTTACTCAAGCTTCTGAATAGCATGAGTCCGCAGGATGTAAAGCTTGCTTCATATGTGATGTACATTCAGAAAGAGGCTAGAAGGTGGATCAAGGAACTAATCCATGTGAAGGAAGCTGTTATGAGGCTTATTAAAAACTAGCTACGCTACACATAAATCTGTCAACTATCATAATAAAAAAAAAAGGAGCTAATTGACATTAACAATTGAAATCCCAAGACTAATAAATGAGCGAACGGAGGACGTACCTGAACCTCCAAGCCTTTGCATTCAGCAATAGACAAAACAAGAGCTTTCCTTCCAATATAATCTGAGACTTCCTTCTTTGCAGATTCATCACGCACTAATATGACCTGCTCTGCACCAAAACCTATTATTTTTCCCCCAGTACTCTCACTATTTCCAAAAATAGTTATAATTGCATTTTCATCGGCTCCAGGCGTAGGCTTGAGCAACACTGGAGCCACACCACATGTAACACTTGTCTCAGATTCCAAGATATCAATAGACTGAGGGAAGTAATAATGAAGCAGAGTGATTACACTCTGTGCCAGACGGAGTACACCGCTATGTGTCCGGAAGTTCTGAGTCAACTTAAAAAGAGGTGAGACATGTCCTTTTGCTTTTCTGTTGATGAACTCCTTGTAGAATAGATTTCGAACGTCTTCGAATCTAAAATCTACTCTTCTACCAATTGTCTGTGCTGTATCCCCCGAGAAAACAAAGCCTTCGTCGACATTTCTACAAACATATTTGAGAAGACCTATATGTCTCAGTGGGAGATCTTGAACTTCATCCACATAGACAAAATCTACCAGGTAATGCTGATGCTGATTCTTCAGTCGAATATGAATATCATTAACGAAATCTGATAAATCATATTCACCACGCTCCAGTTTCAACTTCTCATAATTCTGGAAAATATGGTATATTTCCTCTCTTACTTCAGCACCTATTGTCGAGGCCCGAAATTCAGACATTGAAGTATATTCATTTTTGCTCAGTTTCCCATTATCTCCAATTATCAGCCCTCCTTTTATTTGACAAATTATTTCACTAAAAACTCTTGAGGGATCAAGTTTCTTGGTCAATTGACTGTTGAAGTGAGGCCAATACCAATTACAGAAACGGTCATAGTTGATCTCGCCTTCTCTCTTGAATCTCTCGAAGTAGGAAACGCCTATCGTTCCATCGAGCATCAGCAAGAACTTTTCAAACGTAAGCACAAGAGGATAATCTTCCTCTGGGATGCCAGTGAAAGAGTTTGGTATCGCATCAGAATCATCAACCATAACCACATTGGTTTCTGGTGTATCACTACCAATCCTGCGCAGTAAAGAATCCCAGTAAAATATCAATTTTTGACCCAAACCAAAAAAGACGAAATTTCAAAGACTCCCCCAAGTTTGATTTTTATTACACTAATCTCTCTTGAGATTGTTTATAATAATGCTAAGTCCCTAACGAAGGATATATGTTTAATTTAAATATCTTCTAGAAACAATATTAACAAATATGAAAGATAAATCGTACGCTAAACAAATACGGAAGAAGCTAAAATAAAACTTATGGGTGTAAAAACAAGTATTTCTTAAAAATCAACATTTAGCCATAATCCAACCTTCTTCACAGGGGATGCTTCTATATATGAAAATAATATTACTACATAAATCCTTATAACCTAATGAAAATTGCGTCTACAAGTGTTCATATCATTGCAATAATTTTTTTTCTTTTTTTTGAAGCATGCAAACCTTTTTAGTCGAGCTATATTTTGTTTGACGACGTGACACAATCTCGGACTAGCGGTAAGAAACAGCTGGCGCACTGTCGCTCCTTGACTCTCTTTCTGCTCCTTTTTCTGCCATAACCTTCTTACCATTATCTCAGTTTTTCCCGTGCCTGCGCGACCAAGAACAAAACTACTCCGACAACATTGTAAAATCTTGTTCTGTTCTTCACTAAACTCAAAAGAACCCATAAAGTAAAAAGCTGAGAAAAGGAAAATAGAGAAACAAACAGAGAAAAAGTGGTGTACTACAACTACTACTACTACAACAGAATGGTATGGTAGGAGGTGATTATGTTCTCACTTTTTGTTCATCACTAAACCCAAAAGAACCATGAGGAAACAAGCTAGCAGAAGGAAAATGGAGGTGAAAATTAGGCATGTATTAGTGCTACAACGTAGTCTTTCTCCATTTTCTTTTTTTTTTTGGTTACATTTTCACTTAATCAGCGTGGTGATTACTAGTAGGTACTAGCTAAGTAGTATTTGGGTCTTAATCCAAATAGTACAATATTACTGTCGTTTCCCCTGTAGCACTTCCTGTGACGTGTTCATCTTTTGTCTTAGAGTTTTTACTTTAGACGTATTTTAATGGTTAATTAATATGAGAAAATTAACACTGATAGTTGTTAATGTTTTATAGTTGATGCTATGAATTATGTGGAATGTTATTTTGCATATTAAGAGCAGCATAGGCACATTATAGTTGATGCTATGAATTATGTGGAATGTTTTAGGAATCGAGGCTGAGATGGTTCGGACATGTGAAGAGGAGAGACAATAATGCCCCGACGATGAGATGTGAGAGGTTGACCATGGCGGGTCAGAGGAGAGGTAGAGGGAGGCCTAGGAAGTACTGGGGAGAGGTGATTAGGCAGGACATGACACTACTTCAGCTTACCGAGGACATAATTCTCGATAGGAAGGTGTGGAGGTCGAGAATTAGGGTGGTGGGTTGACAGGTAGTCGTGAGTCTCTTCTAGTCGTACTAGTAGTATTATTACTAGATTTGTATTCTCCTATTCCGAGTTCCTTATTGTTAGATGATGTGGCATTATTGCTGTTAGTTTTCGCACTTCTCTCGTATTCCTAGATTCTTTGCCATTACATGTTGTGCTATTTGTTTCTCTTATCTTATTTCCTTGCCATTATTACTGTTTGTTTATTGTATCCATTTTACGGATTTTGAGCCGAGAGTCTATCGAAAACAACATTTCTTCCTTCATAATTGATAGTTCATATGAGTCCACCAACTGTATAGAGACCTGGTCTTATATCATGAGTTCCCTCAATGTTAACTATTGAAACAGAATGTAAATGAGCCACATGATTTTTACGTGGAAAAATCTCAACTCAAGGGACAAAAATCACGACCTACACTGGTAGGATTTCAACTTCACTAACTTGTAACTACACTATTACAAGCCACTTTCTAACGACTCTATTACAAAGACTTCAATCTCACTAACTTGTAATACACTTATCACAAGCCACTTTGTCACTCACTAGTTACAAAGACTTTAACCTATGACTGTCACACCCCTTTTCTACCCTCAAAAGATGTGTGTGTTATGGATTGCGGGTTAAAGGGTTTTTTCAATTAAAGTGAAAAATTTGAGTAGGGATTATTTTATCTACAGAGTCGCCACTTGGAATTGATATTCCGGTGTTCCAAGTCACCTTTTATTTGAATCCCTAGTCAAAGGAAGATTTAACTCTTTTATTATTGGTCTGCGAAAGCAAAGTCCGGTTAATGAATTCTGTTGACCGGGGAGAAGGTGTAAGGCATTCCCCGAGTCCCGTGGTTCTAGCACAGTCGCTTTATTGACTATATTTGGCTTTAAATTAATTTTAAGATAAATTATGTTTCAATTGGTTTTCATGTTTTGCCTATATCCGCTTTTAATGTTGATGATTTCATTAATCTCAAACTAGGACGAGTATCCCCGACTCTAGCTTACACTAACCAAGACGAGTATCCCCGACCTTAGCTCATGTGTCGCACCTATAAGTAGAGCCCACTCGAAGTTAATTAAATTCAACTTTTATTTATTGTTGAAAGAAATGAAACAGGATATGCCCTCACGACTTTGTCATTTTTTATTTTTTTTACTTCTTTATTTCGAAGCGAATATTCCAGACATCGGTTAAGACGAAAGTAATTATTTAAAAAAAATAGTTATAAATAAATAATCTTATTGAATTTGTTTAATGGCTAAAAAAAGTTGACCAATATTTGAAGAAATAATAATTTTTCGCTTAATGTTTGAAACTCGACTAGACTATTACCATTGTTATCCTAAAAAGAATTTACTAACTTAAAAAAAAAAGGAAACTACGTTATGGAATTAACCAAAGAAAAGTATTTTTTTTTATTTATTTGTAGATTGATGGTTCATTTTCTAACTTAAGAAAATTATTTACAAATTCAAAAAGAGTGATGTATGGCTAATTGAAACAACTTGGCGATAAGAATTTACTAACTTAAAAGATGAGGTTAGTGCGGAAAATTATTAACTTATATTACTTGAAACTAAAACAAAAAAATGGACTTGTGGTGATACTAAAAGGTAGTGGCCTATTTTAATGAGTTCTACATAAGTTTGATCACCTCCCTTTAGTTCCAATCTATATCGCCGAACCAACTAAGCTTGCAACAATCATTTACTACTTATGCATGGCAACAACACGACTCAACCACCGCTTCTAATTCAAATGTAAAATCAAAGAACCAACTTGATATATAGTGAAACAGGGCATTCATAAGACTAAAGAAAATAGCAAACTACAATATAGTATAAGCCCCCTCCAAAAGTCAAAACTACACCAGAAACTAATTTACAACCAAAACAATATAATATCTCACAAGGAAACTAAAGTATTTTTAAATTGGACAGTCCTATATATATAGTTGCTTTCATCTTATACACCCCCACCTAAAATACATACATGGTACGAACATATCGATTGGGAAAACACGATAAACCTTATTAGATTAACAAAGAAATTCCTTATAAACACAAAGTAACACTGACTCACACAATGGAGCACTTCATAACAAACAAAAGGAAAATAATACTAGGACATGGTTTCAACTTAAACAATTTGAAAAATAAACTACAACTACAAGAGACTTATAATAAGCTAGAGGGAACGCGAACAACTTCATTTCCATTCACTTTAAAATCCAAAAATTACAGTAGCATGTCAGGGATACCTGGATAAGAGAAGAGCGAAGGTCAGTGATGAATGAAGCAGAAATTCCAGCAACAACGACAGCAGAAACAACAATAAAACAGCGACGAATACGTGTTAAAACAGCCCAGAAATCTCACTAAAGCCACGGATTCTTCAAGAGAATCGACTCAAAATCAAACTCTAAACTCTTTATATGTTTTTTGGAAGATTTGACATTCCAAGACTCAAACAAGACTCACAATTTTCAGCTTACTCTTTTGTATTCAGCTGCTGATTTATTTATTTTTTTATGTTTTTTGTGTGTTCAAGCAATTCTAAGGGTGTACGGAAGTGTAGAATAGAGTGTGTGTCAAGATGTAGTTTTTTTAGAGCCCCAGATATCTACAGTGTGGAAAGACCTCCTCTTTATATAGGAGAACAAATGACCTTGGGACAGATTTGTTTGGCCAAAAATCTGTCCAAAATGATAGATTTTTTACCAAAAATCTGTCCAAAACCAGATTTTTGTTCAATGAACAGTTTTTCTGACCAATTGTGGACAGAATTTTGGAGCATTGTACTCCAAAACAGTCCTCAAACAGTAAAAACAACCAAATGAAGGTCCTGCACTCAAGTATCTTCTACTACCCTCACAAACCAACACCAAACTAAACTATTGCTCCAAACTAGAAAGTGCAAAATCAGATAACTAGACTTGAACCATTAAACTAACAAAGAAACTATTGACTACAAACAAACAAAACATGTAGTTAAGGCCTTAAACTAATTAGCTTAAACATAGACAAACTAGAGATAATAAACATGAAATTGGAACTTAACAACTAAGGCAACGTAGAATACATGTTGATAATGAAACAACTATCGAGTTGACTGAAACACGAAATCAAAAATGAGACTAAACACGAAGTAACTTATTACTAACAGATTTCGAACTAAAGGAAAATACCAAAATCAATCACAAAACCAGAATATTAGTGAACTTCGCCAACTACAAATAGCTAATCGGATTTCAAAAGGTGATTAACAAAACCGATTGACTAAACAAAACGTAATGGCAGAGCAAAACACTAACTAATACATTATTCGAAAGTATTAAGTAACGACTAATATCGATGATTGCTTATGAGACTAACATGAATCACTTAATCACAGATTAACAATAACAAAACTACAACCAAACAGTGGGTAAATAGAAAATCAGAAACTTAGAGGAGGGATTAGGATTCCAGTTATAGTCCGGAGATATTGAAATTTCAATTAACCTCCAGAGACATCACTCAATTACAACACACTAGCGACTAAACTAAAACCAATGATAAAAGACAAAACTTAACAGTTAATGCCAAATAAAATACGTATTAAACAGTGAAGACATTAAAACTAATTAGCTTAAATATGTAAGAAATCAGAAACTAGATTAAACGATCACTGACAACCCTTAAACTAAACTAAAATTCTAGGACAATCACAAAAGAAAACAGAAAAAACAATGGCGGGGAAAATGATTAAGATTTTTACCATCTTACAATCCAAGTGCCCGAGACAGTGGTGGAAAGCCAACTCGACAACAATGTGAACTTCGAGCATGATTTTTAAATTGGCGAATCGTGACCGTGATTTCCAGTGAGCTAGTGACAAATGATGACTAGCGACCTTCGAACGAACCTTTCTAAGCGCCAGACATTTTCCAGGTCATGTCTACTCAACACAAATAGCGGCTCGAGCACGAGGTGGTGGTGAGACGGCCACGGCTGCTGGCCCAGATTCGATCAGATTTTAGAGGGGTTTGAAGGTTTTGATTCTTGGAATGGAGAAGAGGAGAGCGGGAGGAGGCCGGTGGTGTAAAATTTTTGGAGTTTGGAGTGGTGGACGGCGGCTAGGATTTCGGCCAAGGTTAGATTAATGTAGATTGAGAGGGGCTATGGGGATTTGGGGTTCGGATTCATGGAGAGGAGGTTGAGACGAGTGGGGGGTGAAGTTTTGGTGGTGTTTGGACAGCGGCAGGCAATGGTGCCGTATGGAGAGAGGCGGCGGCGGCAGAGGGTGAGTGAGAGAAGAGAGAGGGGGCTAGGGTTTAGATTTTGGGTTAATTAGAGAAAAATTTCTGATTTTTATCTTTATATATGAAATGAAAGATTAAATTAGGGCCATTGGATTGAAAAGATCTAATTGCTAGGATTGACCCCTTGTAACTTAACCAAAACGACGTAGTTTGTTCATGAAACTACGTCGTTTGAACACTAACCTGGCAGCCATTTACTTGGCAATGAAATTGCACTTTTAGCCACCTAACCTTTTCATTTTTAGCCCATTTCCCTTAATCTTATCTTATTAAACTACAATCTAATTAGCCTAAATACCAACCAATAAAACAAGACCTAATAAAACTCATTAGATAATAATTGAATTAATTATATGAGAAATCAATTTGATTAACTTATCAAATAATTAGTCAATTAAAACAGCACACACAAAAAGAAAAGTATAAAAAAATTATTTTTGGTATTTTTGTGACAAGAAATTCAATTAAAACACAAAAATATAAGAAAAATAACGATTGAAGGAGAATTAACATTTACAACTTTAGGAGCATTTAAATGGTGCAAAATTAAGTATTCACAGCTGCCCCTCTTTGCTCGAGAACATGAAGAGTTTTCGTGCAAAGAAAAGTGAATGTTGTGGCTAATTTTTGCTCACATATCACTCCACTGAAAGCATTTTTTGAAAAAATGGTGACCGAACCTTGTCTCCGAGGTTGCCTACATATCCTTGGCTATAAAGGAATCAGGTCAGTGTAGTTCCAGGAAAACTTGGTAGCTGGGACTACCGGACACTGGAGTTAAGACTGTTACTGCTATTGTTGTTGTTGTTGTTGTTACTATTGCTTGCTGCTTACATCAAAAGAAGAAGAGAACTACATATTGCTGCAAGCTAAGAGTTACAAAATTCCTATCTATGTGTCTTCTGGAGTCAAATCTTGATTTTTGACTTGCTCGCTTGTGTCGACCTTAGATTGGATCTTGATGCTCTTTGAAGAAAAGATTATGACTCAATCTCGATTGCTTGCTTTCTGGATCAGAATTTGAGAAGATGAATCTTGAGAAGCTGGGTTGCTGACACATTGTCAATTCTAACACCAACCATCTTGTGGTCGAAAGAGTTCTTTCTTCTGATGAGACACTGAAACCGCAAGCTTTTAACCGTCACATGTGCTCTACGGCGGGGCCTGAAAAGCCATCAAAGACGAACAAAACGAACAAAACTTTTCTGCCCCAGTTTGAACTAGGAAAATTTTGTGAGTTATCAGAGAAAGTTATAAACTATCTAATTTATTGAAAGGCACACAGAAACAGTAGAATAAACTAGCTAAAAGAGATAACATGTTGTAACGAGGGATTGTGTACCCTACGTTACTAGAGGATTGGCAACCAGGGGTTGGCACCCTGTATTACTAAAAGGAAATGTAACCAGGGGTTGGAACCCTGTACTACTGGAAAGAAAATGTAACCAGGGGTTGGCACCCTGTATTACTAAAAGGAAATGTAACCAGGGGTTGGAACCCTGTACTACTGGAAAGAAAATGTAACCAGGGGTTGGCACCCTGTATTACTAGAGAGGAATGTAACCAGGGGTTGGTGCCCTGTATTACTAGAAATGGATGTAACCAGGGGTTGGTACCCTGTATCACTTGAAGAAGAATGTAACCAGGGGTTGGTACCCTGTATTACTGGAAGAAATGTAACCAAGGGTTGGCCCCCTGTATTACTGGAAGGAATGTAACCAGGGGTTGGCACCCTGTGTTACTGGAAGGAAATGTAACCAGGGGTTGGTACCCTGTGTTACTGGAAGGAAATGTAACCAGGGGTTGGTACCCTATGTTACTGATAAAGCGTTGTATTCCTATAGGCAAAATGGTTCTACCTGGGTTAAGCTATGTAAAATGACCTGAGCGAAGAGTGCTTCTACCCGGAACCATGAGCTGGATCCCCCTAGGTGAAATGGTTCTACCTGGGTTAAGCTATGTAAAACACCCTGAGCGAAGAGTACTTCTACTCGGGACTATGAGCTAGATCCCCCTAGGAGAAATGGTTCTACCTGGGTTAAGCTACGTAAAACAACCTGAGCGAATAGTACTTCTACCCCGAACTATGAGCTGGATCCCCCTAGGTGAAATGGTTCTACCTGAGTTAAGCTACTAAACTAGGAGGTATTAATAGTAGTGATGCATGATAAAAATAAAAGAAAAATGGAGATTTTAAGGAGCTTACGTTCGGTGACATTCGTCCTTTAAGAATCTCCATTCTGCACTACTTTGTTCCTGCTTCAAACGAAGAAAAACTTATGAGTTTTCAAAGTGGTGGTTGGCTTGTGGCCTTGATGCCCTATTGTGGTTTGACTTCACGGCCTCTCCGCAGCTGAAGAACTGATTCTATTAGTATGGTACCGAGATGCTCGGCTGATCTGTATCATTTTCTGGAGACTTTGGCTTTCCATTTTTGTCCCCAACTGTTTCATACCCAGACGTCCTTGGTATTGCGACCTTTGTCTCCGAAGCAATGCAATTTTCTTTAAAAATCAAACTCAATTGCCTTGCACCTAGTACCGGTTTGTGTCTGCAGTGCTTATCAACTTTTCTCATGAAGAGGTCTTGC
>ML339215.1:398-40318 GCA_005239505.1 Nicotiana paniculata | reverse complement strand
TTTCAAGTTGGAGTTTTAAAGTTATTTTAAAATTAAAAAACGAAAAATAAGAAAAAATTAAATTAGCTATAATAAAAAAACAAAAATATTAATAATAAAAACGACCTATTTAAGTTTGGGAATAGTTTCAAGTTGGACTTTTAGAATTATTTTAAAATAAAAAAGGGAAATAAAGAAATAAAAAATTATCAATTTAAATTGAGGAGTAATTTCTTTCTAATATAGTAGTTTATATATATATATATATATACAAAAAGAATAGTAAATAACTATATGACTATATGATGTCAAGTGGTATATCCATAAGACGTCAAGTATAGATTTTTAGGACAAAGCTCCACCAAAGTTGGTGTTTTAAAATTATTTAAATAAAAAATAAAATTAAAAAAGAAATAAAATTTCCAATTCAAATTTGGGAGTAGTTTCAAGTTGGAGTTTTAAGACAAAATAAACAACATCTATAACTAAAAGAAATTTGAATTATAAATTTTGAATTAATTGGTTACTCTATTTGAATTAATAAATATAGATATCTTATAATTATCTCTAAAAAATCCCCATTCAAATTAGGGAGTAGTTTCAAGTTGCAATTTTAAAAATATATTAAAATAAAAAAACAAATGAAAAATTAAATCAGACATGATAAAAAAATTAAAATATATAAACAAAAGAAAAATTAAATCAGACATGATAAAAAAATTAAAATATATAAACAAAAGAAATAGCCATTCAAGAGTAGTTTCAAGTTGTAGTTTTAAAATTATTTAAAATAAAAATGAAAATAAAATAATATAACTTTCAATACAAATGAAAAATACAAAAAGTTAAGTGGCATTGTTAAATCAAAATATTTTCAAGTGGCACTCAAACTGGGGAAAAGATTCAAGTTAGAGTTTCGAAATTATTTTAAAATAAAAAAAAAAATTAAAAAAAATTAGCTACAGTAAAAACAAAAATATTTAAAAAACAAACAAAAAAAAAACTACATATTCAAGTTGGGGTGTAGTTTTGGTTACTCCCTTTCTAACTGAAAAACCTTTAAATTTTAAATTTTGAATTAATTGGTTACTCTATTTAAATTATAAATATATATATCTTATTATTAGCTAACAAGAAAAGGAAAAAAAAAATATGCATTCAAATTGGGGAATAGTTTCAACTTGAAGTTTTACAAATATTTTAAAATAAAAAAAAAGAAAAAAAAAGTAGCTATAATAAAAAAAATGAAAATAGATATAATTAAAAAAAGGGGGAAAAAGCTATCCATTCAAATTGGGGAGTAGTTTCAAGTTGAAATTTTACAAATGTTTTAAAAATATGTAAGTTAGCTATAATAAGAAAATTAAATTATATAATAAAAATTATCCATTCAAATTGGGGTAGTTTCAAGTTGGAGTTTTAAAATTATTTAAAATTAAAAAAAAATTCAATTTAAATGAAAAATACAAAAATATAAAGATACTTTTTAAATTGACAAGTTAATGTGTATTCTTTTGTTTTGTATAGATTTTGTTATATTTCTGTATATTACATGAAATAATAAAATAATAACTAAAATAATTTAATATATTAGATCATAACTTTATAAGATTAATATTTGGTTAAATTATTCGCGTATCACACGGGTTCTAATACTAGTTCTCTAATATTGATCAAAAGAATATTTATTTAAACTGCTTTATCTCTCTCTAAAATATGTCAGTTAATTAATACTCCAATAATTAGAGCAATTAAGTAGATTGAAAAATGTAATAATTGACCTCTTATTATTTTGAACATCAAACTATATAAAATGTGAAAAGTTGTACAAGTGGCTTAGCGCAAAGGAAAAGCTATAAAAAATCAGAGTATATATTAGGCAATCAATCAACTATTTTCTCAGTTAAGAGATGAACTATGTGGTAATTTCAAATAGTAACGTTTCAGTTGTTTAGGAAGGTACAACAACAACATACTCAATATTAGCTTACATAATGGGGTTTAGGAAAAGTAGTGTATATGCATGCCATTAAAAAGAGATAGTATCAAAAAGTCATATAAAAGCATAATAAAAACAACAAGACAGTAAGGTGATCAACAATGAAAGAAAACAACGGTTAGTCATAAATGTACTACTAACAGAAAGCGAGACTGCGTGCCAATACTATTGTTATGAACACTCTAGACCACCTACTCTATACTCTAATCCTCGACCTCCATATCTTCCTATCAAGGGTCATGTCCTCGGTCAGTTGAAGTTGCGCCATGTCTTGTCTAATCACCTCTCCTACCTTTTCTTTGGCCTACCTCTACCTTTCCGTAGGCCCTTCGATGTCAATCTCACACCTCCTCACCAAGGCGTCTGTGCTCCTCATCCTTATATGACTAAACCACCTAAGTTGCACTTGCCGCATCTTGTCCTCAACACCCAAAGTCGAATCTATGTAGTAGAGAGGAGGTAGTATGCTACCCGGTTATTCGGTTAAAATTTCATGTATTCCAGTAGTAATTTATGTAAGAAACGTATATAAAGAAAGAGTGGCACGCTAAGTTACAACTTGGCTTTAGGTGCCGTGATCAAACTGCTCCTTACCATGTTGAAGGCCAAGATCAAACCTCAATCCACTTGTAAAGCAAAGCTAATTTACTTTTCTGTTTTTTCTCTTTCTGTTACAAAATAAAGACCGTAAAGTAAATAATTCGAAGACAAGTATAAAGAGAGATTGATATATTATTCAATTTCAAAAAGAAAGTTGTTGTGTAAGCTGCTACTGCACAACATAGTACCAAATGAATATCCATAATATAATATATTTATAACACTCTTGTCACGTCCCAATTCTATTTTAGGCCGTGATGACGACCGACGCCATTGCAAGACAAACCTACAGTGATCAATCTAGCGATTTCCCAGTTTTAGTAAGTTCTTCCAAGTAAATAGCTTTCTTTAATTTAATAGATTTAGTAAGAAACAGATTTAAATTGACAAAACAAAAGCAGCTAAACGTATTTAACCATAGGAATACAACCAAAAATCACGAGTCTACTAGTGTGTGTGCCAAAACATGATTTCACATGTATGCGGGCTACTAGTAGGATATACAAAAGATCTCTACTCTACTTTCTGAAATAGAATAGATAGAAATATAAATCAAAAGAGAGACTCCGGCTGCTGCTAAACGGCTCGAAAGGACATCTCACCGTTTAATCTCGAGCTAGAAGTCAAGCGTGCTCACCGGACTGGTAACCAAATGCACATGCCTCAGATCATGCACATCAAGTGCAGAAGTGTAGCGTGAGTACATAAACAACATGTACCCAGTAAGTATCTAGTCTAACCTCGAAGAAGTAGTGACGAGGGATCGAATTTGACACTTACTATGAGCCAGAAACATAATAATATAAAGTTCTAATTAAGCATGAAATATACAATGATAATAGAGCTCAAAGCAAGAAGTAAGTAAGCAATCCTTCATTTCAAGTAAGAACCAAATCATTTCTCTCATCTATTCCTTTCACCTTTCAAGTCCGTGAAACAATATTAAATATAAAAGGGATTCCAATATCTTTACGAACGAGTTATGCTGAGGACGTACGACCCAATCTAAATATACATGATAATATATCGTGCACTGTCGAGGGTCGAACGACTCGAACCATATAATATATCTATAAATCCTGCCGAGACGAACGATCCGCTCCCATTAGAGTAGTGGAAATTTACCCCGCCCGCGAAATATATTTGCGAAGCGGTTGAACATATATTTTCTCAATTTATCTTAATAATCAATTTCTTTTAAAATAAGAAATTCAATTTGGAACTTTAAAATATTGAAATCCTCAACTTCCGCTTTAATCCAACAACTAGTAAGCATAAACAAGCAACAATATCAACAAAACATGGTGTAAGCCTAAATCTACCCGGACATAAGCATACATAGTAGCTACGCACGGACTCTCGTCACACTGTGCGTACGTAACCCCCCACAATTAGAAGTGCATATTGATTTAGTTCACCTATGGGGTTAATTCCCTCTTACAAGCTTAGAAAAAAGACTTACCTCGTCTCAAGGCCTACTTTCCGGCCCAAGAATGTGCTCACACCCTCAATTCTGTGTCGGATCAACCCAAACTAATCAAGAGGTTACTCAACCCTAAATGTAAGATTCTTAAAATTCACCCTCGGGACCATGTGCCTGGATTCTGGAAATTTTCGAAGAAAGTTGTTACCTATGACCCCATGAACTCAAATATATAATTTTTACTAGATTCATAAGAATTTCATGATTAAATCTCATTTTTATCAAAAATCTAGGTTTTCTACTAAACCCATGATTTCCACTAATATACATGTTATAATCTACCCATAAGTTATGTATTTGACTCATAGTTGGTAAGAATTACTTACCTCAAAGTGTTAGATAAAAATCCAATCTCTAAGAGCTCCAAGAATCGTCCAGCAATGAAATAAATGAGCTCAAAATAACTAAGTCCTGTATTAAATGATACCTCACTGCCTCCATCAATCTCGTACCTGCGGTCGTAGGGACATACCTGCGTTGTCGCTTCTGTGGACGAAAGTCAGCTTCTATGGAAATGCCCAGGCAGGTTGGCTCCGCTTCTGCGGACAGGGTCCCACTTCTGCTATCCCGCTTCTGCGAAGGTTGGGGCGCACCTGCGGATCCTGGGCTACCCTTCCTTGGTCACTTCTGCGAGGCTTGGTTCACTTCTGCAAACTCGCACCTACGGCTGGCCAAGCGCAGGTGCGATTATGACAGTAGCTGGGAGCTTCAGTTGTTGCTCCCAATTTCCAACTTGGTCTGAGCCTCGTCCGATTGACACTTGGAGCTCCCAGGGCCCCGCCCGAATATACCAACAAGTTTGGAATCATAAAACGGAATCACTCTAACTCTCGGAATGCCCGAAACAACATTAAAACTAAGAATCACACCCCAAAACCAATTGAATCAAACTTATGAACTTCAAGTTCTTCAATTTACCCCGGATGCGCCGAAACGAACTTAAACTACTCGGAATGACACCAAATTTTGCGTGCAAGTCTTAAATGACATCACGAAACTATCCTCGATATCGGAATTTCATTTGGACCTCAATATCACCCACCCACCCACCCAAACCAAATTTAAAGAACTTCTAAAACCTTCAAAAAATGAACTTTCACTATTAGGCGCCGAAATGCTCCCGGGTCATCCAAAACCCGATCTGAGTATACGCCCAAGTTCGAAATCATCATACAAACCTATTGAAACCGTCAAATCCCGATTCCAAAGTCGTTTACTAAAAACGTTGTCCAAAGTCAAACTTAGCCTTTTAAGGCCAACTTAAGGAACCAAATGTTCTAATTTCAACCGAAACCTTTCCAAATTCTCAAACTAACCATCCCCGCAAGTCATAAAAAAGTAAAAGCACATACGAAGAGTCTTATTTAGGGGAACATGGTTCTAGAAAGAAAATCGACTGGTCGGGTCATTACAACTCCCCCTTGGATGTTCATTAAAAGATATTGTGCCTCGTTAAAACCTTGTTACGAAAAACTTAGTGGGAAAAATCCTAGTGAACGAAAAAGAGTACACCTATTTTTAAATACACAATTCTAGCTGCCTCATTAAAAACCTTACAAGAAAAACCCATGGAAAAACCTTAGTAAGGAAAAAAAGAGTACAACGCGTATTTCACTCCCCTGATGAAAACCTTGTCCCAAATATTTGAGTCTCCGCATTCGAATCTTGTATACCATCTTATCAAAAGTTGAAGTTGGTAAAGTGAACAAATCTGCTGGATTGTCACTTGATGGATTTGTTGCACATCGTTGTCACCATTTTTTTGAAGATCATTGTATTGGTAAAAAAGAGCTTCACACGTGTAATAAATCTTGATGGCTCAGCAGTCTACGTGGAGCAATGAAGACACGACAGTTGGATGGGACCCTATGAAGAGGTATGAGGCAAAGAGGCATGGCAAATCATGCCCACAGGTTAATTAGCTACAGAAGTCTCAACCTAATTGAGAAGATGAAGAGACACCGTCAAAATGTATCTGGGCGGAACAAAGGGCAGATTAAGAGATCTTCAATTAGTGATCCACACGTTACACAACATTCACGCAACAGTTATAGTTACTCATTGTAACGTTATATTAATGTCATAATTAGTCATTAATGCTCAATCACTGAAAAAGGCAGACGTTATATTAGGAAATTCCCTATATAAGGGAGTAAAATATAACCTGTAAAGGGACATCCGAAATACTATTGCAATACACTTTACTTTTCGTACATCTCATTGATTTTTCTTTATTACTTACAATCAGTCTTGCCTCGGTTATCAAAAACCCGTGTTCATCCTAAAAATAGCTTTGGTCAAAGGATCTAATTCGTTGGTTAAACAAATTGGTTCCGTTACGGGGAATCTGATAATCTTGGTTTGCTTTTCAAGTGATATCCTCTGAACTATGTCAAACTCCAACAACAACAACCAACAAAGGAATGGAACCCCAGTTCCATCACCTTCAGGAACCCCACGTGGTTCAAGGGAACAATCCCCAAAAAGATCCAATAACAACAACGATAATAGTGATCAAACAGTAGAACAAGATCAGGTAAAGCAAATGATTGCAGAGTATGTGAGCCAGGCTCTGCAAGAATTTGCGAGGGGATTACCAGCAGCGTCACCTGCACCACTGACACCACCCCCTAATAATAACATCACCGTGGAAAATCCTCAGTCTGGATTGGCAAACTCAGGAAGGGGAGATACTCCTAATGAATCTCTCGAAGAGAGACCAGGTATGTCTAATAACTCTGGATTACAGACTTCATTACTAACTTTGCAGAACAAGTGAAGGAATAAAACGATCGAATCGAACAAATTCATGGAGTACCACCTGTTATCAAAGGCATTGACGTTGATAGATATTCTCAACAACCTTGGAAACCAAGCGCAGCACCCGTACCCATTCCAAAGAAGTTTAAAATGCCTGACGTACCTAAATATGACGGGACAACTGACCCACGCGACCATGTAACTGCTTTTACCACTGGAGTGAAGGGAAACAACTTAACAAAACAATAAATTGAGTCGGTCATAGTTAAAAAATTTGGAGAAACACTTACCAAAGGGGCGCTAACCTGGTATTCTCTTCTCCCTGAAAACTCTATTGATTCTTTTGCTGAGCTTGCAGGTTCTTTCATAAAGGCACATTCTGGTGCGCAAAAAGTCGAGAAAAGGATGGAGGACATCTTTAAAATAAAACAAGGAGACACGGAACTACTTCGTGAATTTGTGGACAGGTTTCAACGAGAAAGTATGCAACTACCAAGGGTGCCTGATAATTGGGCAGCCATGGCATTCGCAATTAATCTAAATGACAAAAGCTCAGAAGCCACGAGAAGACTCAAGGAAAGCTTGAGAGAATTCCCAGCTACAACGTGGAACGATGTTTATAACAGGTATAGTACTAAACTTCGAATAGAAGAAGATACCATTGCTCGTCCGAAAGAGGAAGATTATACCAGATCCAGACGTTCAGAATCAGACAGGAGATCAGGTAAAAACAGGTACGATCCTTACTTGGGACCATCGGGACGTGAAACTCGTCCCAGGTTCGAAAACACCAGGTCAGATTATGGACCACCAAGCAGAGATGCGGGCTCGTCCTCATCTAGATCCAGAAGGGATCAAGATCAACGACCTAGAGGTAATGCGCGAATTGGGGATCATACCTTTAATGTAAGTACCTCCGAACTAATTTCAGTGTTAAGAAATTTGGGTGATAAGGTTCGATGGCCCAAAGAGATGAGGTCGAATCCGAATAAGAGGAACCCAGATCTCTGGTGTGAATTCCATAATGATCATGGACACAGAACTGCAGATTGCAGATTTTTGCAAGGTGAGGTAGAACAATTATTGAAACAGGGCTATTTGACAGAATTGTTCAGTGAAAAAGGTAAACAGGCATACATGAAGAACAGGCAGGAGCCCCCAAAACCTCCATCTCCAAAACGAACCGTCAACGTGATACACAGAGGTGAAGAAGTAAACGGAGTGGTCTGCAAAACGACCATGAAGTTCACAATTACACACGGAAAACGGGTTTGTGAAAATCTGGAAGCAGATGATATAACTTTCGATGATGCAGATATCGGCGGATTAATGCTTCCTCACAATGATGCTCTGGTAATATCTTTACTTATTCATGACACTAACGTAAAAAGAGTGTTGATTGATCCAGGTAGTTCAGTCAATATCATTTTGCTAAGAGTCGTGGAAGAAATGCTATTGGGGAATCAAGTAATCCCAAGGGCACGAGCCATATCAAGGTTTGATAACTCTACGGTTATAACAAAAGGAGAAATTGAACTTAGCACTTATGCTGAGGGAGTGATAAAAAATACCAGGTTCCAAGTCATCGATACTGACACAGCTTATAACGTAATCGTGGGAAGGCCATGGATACACGACATGAAAGCAATACCCTCCACCTTGAATCAGGTAATTAAATTCCACTCTGAATGGGGGATTCAACAAATTAGAGGCGATCAGCAAACCGCGAGAAATATAAATTCCATGGTACACTACAACAAAAAAGTAGAGGTGAGAATAAAGGGATAAGGAAGTCTCCCAAGCAGGTGACACCGCCCAAACAGGCATGGAAGAAATTACTACCCAAATAGGGACGGAAGGTATTACTGCTGAAACAGGTACAAAAGAAAATACTTACGAGAAAGTGAATCAAGTTTACCACGGAAGAGGCATTGGACCACACGGATATAGATTTCAGATCAGACGTCATTCATGAACCGGAGTAAAACGAGCACATCAAAACAACTACGGAAGAGCTCGAAGCTGTTCCATTGTTTGAACGAAAGCCTGAACAGAAATTGTACATAGGCACAAGGCTGAGTCCCGATCGAAGAGGTAAGTTAATCGATTATTTAAAGGCTAACGCAGATTGCTTTGCGTGGTCCCATTCAAATATGACAGGTATCCCACTAGAGGTGATTACTCATAAACTAAATGAAGATCCATCCTTCGTACCTGTTAAACAGAAGAAATGAAAGTAAGGACCATTCAAGAACCAAGTGATTGACGAAGAGGTACAAAAACTCTTAAAGATTGGTTCAATACGAGAGGTAACGTACCCTAACTGGCTAGCTAACACTGTGGTAGTACCTAAAAAGAATGGAAAATGGGAGTATGCGTAGATTATACTGACTTAAATAAAGCATTCCCCAAAGATTCATTCTCATTACCCAATATAGATCAAATGATTGATGCCACCGCAGGTCATGAATTGTTAAGCTTTCTAGATGCATATTCTGGTTATAACCAGATTAAAATGGATCCCTCAGACGAGGAAAAAGCCTCCTTTATTACAAGCAGGGGGACTTATTGTTATAAAGTCATGCCTTTTAGCTTAAAAAATGCGGGAGCCACATATCAAAGGCTAGTGACCAAGATGTTCCAGGAACATCTAGGAAAAATAATAGAAGTTTACATTGATGACATGNAGGGGAATAGAGGTAAATCCTGATCAAATTAAGGCTATAGAAGAAATACCTGATGTACTTATAAATAAAAAAGAAGTTCAAAGACTAACGGGAAGAATTGCAGCCTTAGGAAGATTTGTTTCCAAATCTTCCAAGAAAAGTTTCAAATTCTTTGCAGTTCTCAAAAAGCAAAACCGGTTCGAATGGACTGAAGAATGTCAACAGGCTCTCAAAGACCTAAAGGCTTACCTATCAAAACCTCTGTTGCTGTCAAAGACGAAGGAGGGGGAGCGACTATATCCTACCTTGCTGTCTCGGAAATTGCTGTAAGTGCAGTATTGGTAAGGGAGAATAAAGGTAAACAATCTCCTATTTATTATGTAAGCAAGACATTACTGGATGCTGAAACTACATATCCACATCTAGAAAATTTAGCCTTATCTCTAATCATGGCATCTAGAAAATTAAGACCATACTTTCAATGTCATCCAATCACAGTTGTGACCTCGTATCCATTAAGAAACATACTGCATAAACAAGAACTATCAGGAAGATTAGCCAAGTGGGCCATAGAATTAAGTGAGCATGAAATAATATATCGGCTTAGGACTGCAATCAAGTCTCAAATCTTAGCTGATTTTGTCGCTGACTTTAGTAATAACATTGTCCCTAAAGTGGAAAAAGAGTTACAACTCTTCAACAGTGTTAATCCGGGTCTATGGACCCTTTTTACCGATGGTTCTTCCAATATAAAAGGTGCCGGCTTAGGCACAATCTTAACATCACCCACGGGTTAAAAGACACGACAGACTATCAAATGTTATCCTATAACTAACAATGAAGAAGAGTACGAAGCTGTTATTTCAGGACTAGAACTCGCACGAGAGCTTTCAATCGAGAAAATCGTAATCATAAGCGACTCTCAACTGGTAGCAAATCAGATGCAGGGGACTTACATCGCTTGAGAGACTCGGATGCAACAATATATGAAAAAGGCACGAAAGCTCGTGAGACAATTCAAAACATGGAAGGTAGTACAAATACCTAGAGAGGAAAATGCAGAAGCAGATTCATTAGCTAACCTCGCAGCAGTCAGGGAAGTAACAAACAAAGACAATGCAGTTGTCATTCATCTATTCCATTCAACGATCGACCAGGATAGAAATGAGGTAACTTCCAACAATTTAACCTGGGATTAGAGAAACGAAATCCTAAATTTTTTGCAGAATGGCACCATACTTGAAGACAAGAAAACAACTCAAGCACTTCACCGCAAAGCTGCACGGTACTGCCTCATTCGCAACTCATTATATCACAAGATGTTCAGAGGGCCCCTAGCAAAATGCCTCGGACCTAACCAAACGGAGTTTGTGATGAAAGAAGTCCACGACGGACACTGTGGAAATCACTCAAGGGCGAGATCCTTAGTAAAAACCCTAATCAGAGCTGGATACTATTGGCCTAAGATGGAAGAAGAGGCAGAGAACTTCGTATCCAAATGCCCAGATTCCAAAGGTTTGCCAATAACATGCATCGACCAGCGGGATTATTGCATCCAATATTATCCCCATGGCCTTTCATGAAAAGGGGTATGGACATAGTGGGACCTCTTCCCACAACTAAAAGACATGTACGGTTTTTGCTCATGCTAACTGACTATTTTACAAAATGGGTAGAGGCAGAAGCATTCAAACAGGTGCGAGAAAATGAAGTTAAAAGCTTCTTATGGCGAAACATAATATGCCGCTTTAGGATACCAAAGGAGATCGTGTGTGATAATGGCCCGCAATTCATAGGCTCGCAAATCACAGAATTCTTCGAAAGATGGAAAATCAAATGGATCACTTCAACGCCATATCACCCCGTGGATAATGGTCAAGCTGATTCAACGAATAAATTCGTCATCAACAATCTAAAGAAGCATCTAGATAAAGCCAAAGGAAACTGGCATGATGAGTTACCAGCAGTACTATGGGCATACAGAACAACTTCAAAAACAGCCACGGGAGAAACTCCGCTCACACTTATCTATGGCTCAGAAGCCTTAATACTTGTGGAGATTGGTGAACCAAGCATAAGGTTTACAACAACCATGGAGGAAGCAAACGACGACGAATTGAGGACCAATCTGGACCTGCTCGAACCACGGAGAGAAGCAACACTGATACAGATGGCAGCTCAGAAAAAAATCATAGAGCGTTATTACAACCGTAAATCTCATCTCAGATACTTCAAGATTGGGGATTTCATCCTCAAAAAAGTCTTTCAATCAACGAAAGAAGTAGGCGCAGGAAAGCTAAGTCCAAACTAGGAAGGACCCTACAAAGTCCGAGGCATAGCTGGGAAGGGCGCCGACGAGCTGGAAGCTATGGACGATAGAGTCCTACCAACAAGTTGGAATTCCATCCACTTGAAGAAGTACTACTTCTAAGAAAAAGAAGTACCCCCGGTCAGGTATCACACGTTCAATTTTATTTTGAACATTTAAAATTTTACTAACCTTTTTAGATGATAGGCATAAAGCTAACCCATCACCAGATGATGATATTAGACTTGCAAAGACACGAGGAAATAACACAATTCCCGGTCTAGGGTTACACTTTTTGATGGACGTTTTAAAAGGGTTAAGCAGTCATCATCTAAAAAACTATATACCTTCGAGTCCGGAATGTTTTTCCTTTTCAGGAAAAGGACCACAAGGAAGGAATAGTCAAGTGCTCGAGATTTCATTCTTCAAAGCTCAAATACTTGGGGGACTATACAGTATGGAAGGAAAATACGAAGCAAAAAAGACTATCAAAAAGTCAAAGCTCGAAACCTGAAGATCAATCTACCCAACAAGTCAAGTGATACGAGGAAAATCGAAAGAGCCAAAGACTCAAACACAAGCCTAATCCAAAAAACCTTCGAACATGTTCAAGTTAAAAGGCAAAATGTTAGCTACAAGGAAGAAATGCGCATCTTTGTACTTATTCAAAAAAAAATGTTATCAAATAAAACAGTTACGGATGTAAGAGCATTTCCCTCAAGCTTATTGAAAACTGTTACGGGTGAAAACTCCAACTTGAATAAAAACTGTTACGAACGAAAAGCAGCTGTGTATATCAAATATGTTAAAAGAAAACAGTTGCAACATGAGTTTTAGGCGATAATCAAACACATGTAAAATGTTGTGAAAGTTCAAACAAAAAACTTTCCTCAGAAACATTCTTAAACATGTGAAAAATTCCTATCACTCTATTACATTATTACACCTTTATGAAGTTGAGACATCTTCTTCATTAAGTGTCGATCAAAAAGGGCCCTCTTTCATAAATTATGCCTACTACAAAAAGGCACACATTTAATATGACACCATGCCTATTACGAAAAGGTACGAGTAATCTAAAATATTCTATATGCAAAACTCAGAGGTAAAGAGAGATTCTGACCTTGTTGAGCCTTCTCAATGGACTCCTTGATTTTTGCAATTTCAGCATTAAGGTCGAAACCCTCACGGCTCATTTCAGTCAATGTGTCGAGGCGAGACTTCATATACGCCCAACTAACATCGACAGTTGCCCTGTCTTCAAGAGCTTCATAATCCTTCTCCCATAGCATAACTTCAGATCTTAGTTCGTCCCTCTCAGTCACATTAGCATCATTAGAAGCCCTTAAAGGAGCGAAAGACCTTTCCAGGAATTGAACTTTCTCCAAAGAGTTACGGAGATCCTCCTGGGTCTGAGTAAGAGATTGCACTAATTCTCCCGAATACTTCTCCTTTTGATCTAGTAAAGCCTTCAAACTCCTGACCTCTTTAGAGGCACGAGACAACTGCTCCACGAATGAGGACTCTAGGACGCTCTTATCCCTGTCTGCCTGATCAGAGGGTGCCTTCTCCACGGCCAAGTCTGCCGTCATGACCCTCACTTGTTGCTCCAAGGTACATTTTTCTTCTTCTACAGCCTCCATGTCGAGCCTTAAGCTTTCATACTGCTCCTTCCAGTTATTTGCTTCCGCGCGCCATTCTTTCACTTCCTGCTCCGTATTAGAAACACTCTTCATAAGCTCTGTGCCTATAAGATTGATCTGCAAAAGAAAACCAATTAGATATGGTAAATACATGTACAAGAATGAACGCAAAAAATGTATTTTACCTTTAAAGAAGTATGCACGATTTCATTAGCCCATGTAAAGGAACTGTGGCTGTCCAACTTAGCTCTCTCTGTCGGGCCTATCAACGGTTTCAACCACACATCAGGTTGTCCAGACTTTTTAAAGAGACTACCCTCTGCTGGAACTTCTATCATCACCTGCCTCATCTCCCTGCTGAAAGACCCTACTTCTGTAACAGAAGGCACAGAAGAAGGTAGAGATGCAAGAGACACGGGCGAGGAAGTCTGAGGGGCCGAAAAAGCCACAAGAGAGGGAGCAACGACAGGAGCAGGAATAGCCACGGGAGCAGGAGAAATAACTGGAACAGTGTAAGGGAGTTCTCCAAGAGAAGGAGAGAAAACAACCAAGGGAGCTTCTTCAGCAATAGGACCAAAGCCTTCACGGAACAATTGGCCAACATATTCACGCACGGGAGAGGGAGTAGCATCCTCAGAGGCAGAAAGTCCAACTTCAGGCACGGAAGGCACGATGACAGGTGTAGACTCGTCGTCTGATACCACCTTCCTTCTGCGTGACCTATGGACCAAAGTACCCTCTTCTTCCTCCTCTTCTCCCGAGGTCCTTGACCTACCTGCTCTTCTCTTTGAAGAAGAAGATCCTGAAATGATCTCCTGGGCCTGAGCCAGGGATAACTTGGGAACAAACGCGGATGCAGAAACTCCACGAGCAGGAAACCCTGTCAAAAGGAAAAAGGTTAAATAATTCTCAAAGGAATAAACAAGTACAAATAAAAATTTCACTTACCATGAGTCTTAACTCTCCAAACAAACCTCTCAGATAGGTACTTCCACCAAAATTCTTCCAATGGAGCAATTAACAAAAGCTTTTCTACCCAATCTTTGAAACTAGAGACATTCTCGATGGTTCCCATGATTGCTGCAAAAAGAAGAAACAACTACGATATTGATAAAATATCTAAAGCAAAAAGCAAGGAATGTGAGCAAAAATGTACTCACGTGCAAAATTTCACTTCTCAGGGAAGGGAAGATTCTCTTCACCTACTAAAACAGCAGTAGGAACAACAACATACCGAAGAAACCAACCTCGATCCTTATCATCTTCAGAAGTCACTAACACCCTTTTACTCCTAGCAGCTGGGGTAAAAATTCCCTGACGGAACAACATTGGGGAATAGAGGTGAATAAGATGATGAAAGGTAAAGGGGATCGAAGCTAAGGTAGACAAGTATCTAAGATATGCAAAGACTCACCATACAAGAGGACCGACTTGTCCCAAGAAAATTTTGAAAAATCGATAGAACTCGATGATTACTGGGTCGATGGGAGGATTGAACCCTAATGTAAAGGGATATTTATAAATAAAAGAATGCCCCGTCTTGTAAGACGTTATTCTTTGATTACCGTTTAGAGCGATTACAGGAAAATCGGAACTCCAATGACAGTCCCTGCGTATAAGAGGAATTAAACCTTTAGTGAGTTGGGTAGGGTACTTGTCAAATCTATCAAGAGATGATAATGAAGAAACCTGATCTCTAAGGGCCTGACTATCCCTAGCAAAGGTGAACTCTGCAGGTACTATTTCATCGATCCTCGGTTCGCGCATAGGTTCATGACTTTCTCTACCTTTGGACGAAGATCTAGAAGCCCTAGCCCTCGGAGAAGTTAAAGACCTAGAATAAGGAGGATAAGTAATTTGAGAAGAGGAACAACCCCTTGAAGGAGTAGAACCTAAACTCCTCAACCTGCCGCCTCTCCTACTCCGTGTTGGAGCAGAAGAGGGAGTCAAATCATCTACGTTTATGACTCTCTTAGATTGGTTTGAAGAAGACATATCTACAAAGACAAGGAAAAAGTTCTTTACGAATAAAGTTTGAAAGTTAGAAGTTTTTTGTGAAAGAAAAGAAAAAGGGGTATTTATACTCGAAGATAACCGTCAAAAATGGGAAAAACAATGATGTGAAAGCCATAATTGAAGATGTCACTTTGTGACTGATGCAGCCGCAAAAAAACCCTAAAATGCATTGAAAAATTGCAAAGCCAACCCAGAAATGCCACGTGGCATAAGCATTAAATGGAAGTGACAAGCGACGCTTACATACAGAAAAATATGCAATGATTCGAGTGAAGCAACAACAAAATATTCCCGCCATAAATGAGTATCCACTTACCAAATATTGATCGATAAATATATCATAAGTGGGGGGACTATCTGTATTGGTAAAAAAAAAAGCTTCACACGTGTAATTAATCTTGATGACTCAGCAGTCTACGTGGAGAAATGAAGACACGACAGCTGGACGGGACTCTATGAAGAGGTATGACGCAAAGAGTCACGCAAAATCACGCCCACGGGTTAATTAGCTACGAAAGTCTCAACCTAATTGAGAAGATGAAGAGACACCGTCAAAATGTATCTGGGCGGAACAAAGGGCAGATTCAGAGATCTTCAATTAGTGATCCACACGTTACACAACATTCACACAACAGTTACGGTTACTCATTGTAACGTTACATTAATGTCATAATTAGTCATTAATGCCCAATCACTTAAAAAGGAAGACGTTATATTAGGAAATTTCCTATATAAGGGAGTAAAATATAACCTGTAAAAGGACATCCGAATTGCTATTGCAATACACTTTACCTTTCGTACATCTCATTGATTTTTCTTTATTACTTGCAACCAGTCTTGCCTCGGTTATCAGAAACCCGTGTTCATCCTAAAAATAGTTTTGGTCAAAGGATCTAATTCTTTTGTTAAACAATCATGTCTGTAGAATAATTTTGGTGAAATATGCTTCGTTCTATCTCTTTTTATAAATCATCCCTTTAATTGGGCTATATGTAGCGTTGTATTCGTATAATATTGTAGGTTTTTTTTATCACATTCCAACCCATATTTTTCTCGAATAAAATGAATCACAGATCTCAGACATACGCATTCCCTACTTGCTTCATGAATAACTATTATCTCAGCATGATTTGAAGAAGTAGCAGCAATATATTGCTTTGTAAAGTGCCATGATATGACAGTATCTCCACATGTAAACACATACCCGATTTGAGAATGAACTTTATGGGGATCGGATAAATAACCTGCATCTGCACAACCAATATGATCAACACCACCTTTGTGAGCATTAGCAAGATATATAAGTGTACCAATTGCACTAAGATAGAGTATTTCAGGACCAAGTAGTTCCTCATCCTCTTCTAGAGGTCGGAACGGATCCTCATCCACTTCATGTGATCGTACACCCATTTGGTGTACTTAATGGGTGTGCTTTGTCCATGTAAAAGCGTTTTAAGACCTTTTGTGAATAGATAGATTGATGGATAAAGATCCCGTCTGCTAAATATTCAATTTGCAGACTAAAACAAAGTTTTTCCCTTTAGAGCTCTTCTGGAGTTCCTATGATATTTATGCCATTAACATAAACAACAAGTGTAACAAACTATGATGTTGTTTTCTATGTAAAAATGCAAGGACAATCATTTACATAACCTTCATTCATCAATTCAGTGAGGCGCTGTACCCAGATTGATTTAAATCATACAAAGATCTTTGTAATCTTGTTGAATACATTTCACGATGCTTTGAACTATATGCTTCAGGCATTTTAAATCCTTCAAGGATCTTCATATAGACTTAATCAAATGAGTCATATAGGTTATGACTTGCATTTATTTGGCATGACATCTTCAGGTGTCTGGACTACAGGTCCAATCCTCACAATCTTTTACAATATTGTGAACTACATTGTATCAAATATATCGTCGACGATCATTTTGTATCGGTTCCTAAGCGACATAACTTGTTGAGATCTCATCATTTTCCTTATTTTTAGGTACCTGAATTTCTTTTGGAGTTTCATGAAATGTTATGTCGTGGGCTCTTCTAGAGCTCATTCCCTCCTCATTATGATTATTTGATCCTATCATTTTTCAAGGATTGTTACCTTTGGAACCGATCGGTTTACTATGCTTCACGCGTGTAGTAAACTTTATCCTTGAGGGACTTTAATTTTAATAGGAGCATTTGCAACTGAAATATGATATTTAATTTTAGATCAACAAATACTTCAAGCATTTGACTTGAATTATCTTCTAAGCGAGGATCATATTAATGATAATTCGATTCATATAGCATATTTTACAGTTGTTTATTCCATCCCCAAATGTTAGAAAAACTAACACATATCCCCAATCTTCTTTGGAAAACCTATCTTTGTGCATTGTGGTAGAGAAATTAATCATATACCACATATCAAAAGTTATTAGATAGTAAAAGTATTTGGTTTCTGATCCTAAACCAATTGTGAGGAGAGGACTTATCATATTTTGTTGGTCTGATGCATACACGTGCTACTGTATGCAATTTAAAAAATCTTAGACTAACATATGATGCTTTGTTATCATAAGTAATAGTTTAGCCATTAATATGAAGTATTCAATGATAAACTAGCTTGGATATAAACCAGCATCATCAAGATGAACTATCTTGATTTCACAATCTGAAATTTATGCTCTTAACTGAGAAAGACAATTTAAAATGCCAAACTGCAGGTTGTCAATAAACACACATGTAACCATATCATATATGCATCTATAAGTGGTTCACATGATAGGTGAATGGACCCATATTCACCTTTTATATATTCCAGAATTCAGGAATTTAGTCCCAACTTTAGCTGGTATAATCAATTTATTATGAGAATAAGAAACACAAGAGAATTCTTGAAATTTTTTATAGTTCTTCGGTATATGGTTATCTGAATTCTCAAATAGCTCATTTAAAAAGGGCAAATGAAAACTTCAACTTTATCATGTCATGTGCTATCTCTAAGTAAACGTCTGGTTTACTATGACATAAACTTTTGTATCAGTAAATTTCTGGTTTACAGTAGCAACTTTTTCCTCAGTAAAACTTCTGGTTTACTGTGATACATGATATAGTACAAATTAAAGAATAAGGCGGGTCACCTCTCACATACATATTATTTTACCACATATGATTGTGGAAACATGAAGATTTTCAATCTTCTAGTCATTTGTAGTCTCAATATGATAGCTATTTATTAGTAAACTTCAGATTTACTACAACATATATTTTGACCATAATCATATAACGTGAATGACATATTTGTATATAAGCTCTTCGAAAGCCTTCATTTTTTATCCACAATCTAATATTTATCCATCACTACTGGTGTCATGTGTCTTCTAGACAAACAGTTAGATCTTCATGAGCTTTTAATAAATTTTGTACTAACAAATATTATTCAGACACTTCTGGTGTCATGAGAGAAAATCATAATCAAATGAACAATATAAAGACAATTCTAAATTTATAAACGACGAAAATTAAGAATTTTAATTTTTTTTACCACTACATAATATTTTCCTGCTTCATGAGGAAATTTTAATTATTTACTACTTCAGGAGAAATTTGAAATATGAAATATTGAGAATATATTCTCTCAATTGTATTACCTCTTCTGGAGGTGAATCGTAATATATTTATATCAAGAGCGCGTTCATATTTAATATTTTCACATTCACTTAAGGAAATTGATTAATATTATCAAAAGTTCTCTTCCTTCGGGAGATAGAACATAATTATATGAACGTGCATAATCACATCAAATTGTGATGCTTCAAACCTCTTTTAAGATATTTTCTACTTCAGAAACAAATCGAGGTATGAATATAATATATAGAATTTTCTCTAACTTATCTTCATTGTATCTGACATTGTTATTCACTTTGTAATCTTTTGTGGACATGACAAAATGATGAAAACAAGTATATATAAAAAATAGTTGTTATATGCTAATACGTATACAGAGCATGTAACATAGCAAGTTGATTCAATATCCATTGTCTTCTTAGCCTTCAAATTTGTATTTGAAATCACAATATACCTGCAAGTCCTGCATCACTAGTTTCTTAGAATTAACACGTGATGGACATAGATAATAAGCATAGTTTTTCAAGCTCATGAAGGAAATCAAATTAAAATTATAAATTAATAAGCCTTATCTTTGAGAAACGACATCAGAAGGATTTCATCTCTTCATAGAGTTGGAAATTAACAAAACAAACGTGTTGTTCACCACTCCAAGGATGTAATTTTCCTCAAAATGCTCTGAATGCTCAGTTTGACCACGCACAAGGGCAGTATGTTGCCTCACAGTAAGGTAGTAATGATGAAATTAGAGACTCGTGCTGATAACATGTTATAAAATAAAGATTGTAAAGTAAATAAATCGAAGACAAATATAGAGAGAGATTGGTATATTATTCAATTTCAAACTCATGTACATAATGAACTGAATTCTCATTTATTTATAGAAGAAATGAAGTTGTTGTGTAAGCTTGTATTGGTAAAAAAGAGTTTCACACGTAAGCCAATTTTTGACAACTCAGCCAGTCACGTGGACACAGGAAAACACGACAGTTGGACGTAACTCTTTGAAGAGGTATGGTACAAAAAGGCACGGTTCAGTAAACTCACGAACTTATCAGCCAGGGGAAATTCAACTTGATCAAAACAGGAGAGAGGCAGACTCATAATGAATCTAGACAAAGCTACGGGCAGATTCAAGGATCCACAATTGATTACTCGAACGTTATGTAGCTGAATCCCTATTACCGTTATCCTTTGTAACGCCTCATTAATGTCATAATTAGTCATTAATGAGTAACCATATCAGAAGTCATACGTTATAAGAATCTCCTACATAAGGGAGGGGAATACAACTTGTAAAGGCATCTGATTCTCGAATACAATCAAATTCGATCTTTTATTTCTGTAATATTGTCTATTATTCATTTTTTTCATTATCTTGATTATCAGTAACCCGTATTCATCTTAAAAATAAGCTCTAGTCAAATGGTCTAATTCTTTGGTTAAACAAATTGGTTCCGTTACCGGGAAACTGATAATCTTTGTTTACTTTCCAAGTGATATCCTTTGAATTATGTCAAACCCCAACGACAACAACCAGAAAAGAAGTGGAACCCCAGTTCCATCACCTTCAGGAACCCCACGTGGTTCGAGGGAACAATCCCCAGAAAGATCCAATAACAACCATGGTAATAATGATCAAACTGTGGAACAAGATCATGTAAAACAAATGATTGTAGAGTATGTGAGCCAAGCTTTGCAAGAATTTGCGTGAGGATTACTATCAGCGTTGCCTACACTGTCAACGCCACCCCCCAATAACACCATCACCATGGAAAATCCTCAATCTGGGTTGGAAAACTCAGGAAGAGGAGATATTCTTAATGAATCTCTCGAAACGAAACCAGGTATATCTAATAACTTAGAATTATAAAATTTACTGTTAATCATGCAGAAACAGATGAAGGAGTAGAACGATCGCATCGAACAAACTCCTGGTGTACCACCTGTCATCAAAGGCATCGATGTTGATAGATATTCTCAACAACCGTGGAAGCCAAGTGCGGCACCTTTGCTTATACCCAAGAAGTTTAAAATGTCTGGCGTTCTCAAATATGATGGAACAACTGACCCACGCGACCATGTGACTGCTTTCACAACTGGGGTAAAAGGCAACGACTTAACGAAACAAGAGATTGAATCAGCTGAGCTTGCAGATTCGTTTATAAAAGCACACTCTGGTGCACAAAAAGTTGAGAAGAGAATGGAATACATATTCAAAATAAAACAAGGAGACACGAAACTACTCCGAGAGTTTGTAGATAGGTTTCAACGAGAAAGAATGCAGTTATCCAGGGTGCCTGATAATTGGGCAGCCATGGCATTTGAAAGCAACTTGAACGATAAAAGCTCAGAAGCCACCAGGCGACTTAAGGAGAATCTAAGAGAATTCCCCGCCACAACATGGAACGATGTATATAACAGGTACAACACTAAACTCAGAATAGAAGAAGATATCATTGCTCGTTCGAGAGATAAAGATCATTCCAGATCCAGACGTCCTGAATCATATAGAAGATCATGTAAAAACAGGTACGATCCTTACTTAGGACCCTCGGGACATGATATCCGCCCCAGGTTCGAAAACACTAGGTCGGACTATAGACTACAAGGAAGAGATGTAATCTCATCCTCGTCTAGATCTAGAAAAGATCGAGATGAACGACCTAGAGGTAGTACTCAAATTGGGGATCATACCTTTAACGTAAGTACTACTGAACTTGTCTCAATATTGAAGAACATGGGAGACAAGGTTAAGTGGCCCAAAGAGATGCGGTCAAATCCAAATAGAAGAAACCCAGATCACTGGTGTGAATTTCACAACAATCATGGGCATAAAACTGCGGATTCAGATTTTTACAAGGTGAAGTAGAAATTTTTTTAAAACAGGGCTATTTGATAGAATTGTTTAGTGATAAAGGTAAACATGCATATATGAGGAATAGGCAGGAGCCCCCAAAGCCTCCTTCTCCAAAATGAACCGTTAACGTAATACACAGGGGTGAAGAAGTAAACGGAGTGATTTGCAAAGCAACCACAAAGTTCACAATTACACATAGGAAACGTGCTCGTGGAGAAGACGATATAACCTTCGATGATGCAGATAGTAGCGGATTAATGCTTCCGCACAACGATGCTCTGGTAATATCTCTACTTATTCATGAAACTAATGTGAAAAGAGTGGTGATTGATCCAGGCAATTCAGTCAATATCATTTTGCTAAGAGTCGTGGAAGAAATGCTACTGGGGAATCAAGTAATCCCAAAAGCACGAGCCATATCCGGGTTTGATAACTCTACGATTATAATAAAAGGAGAAATTGAGCTTAACCCTTATGCTGAGGGGGTGATCAAAAGAGCTAGGTTCCAAGTCATCGATACTCACATGATATATAACGTGATCATTGGAAGGCCATGGATCCACGACATGAAAGCGGTACCCTCTACGTTGCATCAGGTAATTAAATTTCCCTCCGAATGGGGGATTTAACAAATCAAAGGAGATCAGTAGACCGCAAAAAATATAAATTATATGGTACACTACAACAAGAAAATAAAGGTGGAAGAATTACGAGATAAGGAAATCTCCCAAATAGGTAACACCGCCCAAACAGACATAAAAAAATTACTGCCCTAATAGGTACGGAAGATATTATTGCTGAAACAGGCACGAAAGAAAATACTTACAAGAAGAAGAGTCAAGTTACCACGGAATGTGTACTATACCACACAGATGCGGATTCCAGGCCGGACGTCATTCATGAACCGGAGGAAGATGAGCATATCAAAACAACTACGGAGGAGCTCGAAGCTGTTCCATTATTTGAACAAAAACCTGAGCAGAAAGTGTATATAGGCACGAGGCTAAGCCCCACTTGAAGAGGTAAGTTAATTGATTATTTAAAGGCTAACGCAGACTGTTTTCCGTGTTTCCACTCAGATATGACAGGCATCCCACTAGAAGTGATGACTCATAAACTAAATGAAGATCTATCCTTCGTACCTGTTAAGCAGAAGAAAATAAAGCAAGGACCATTCAAGAACCAAGTGATCGACGAAGAGGTACAAAAACTCTTGAAGATTGGTTCGATACGAGAGGTAACGTACCCTAACTGGTTGGCAAACACCGTGGTAGTACCTAAAAAGAATGGCAAGTGGAGATTATGCGTAGATTATACTGATTTAAACTAAGCATGCCCCGAAGATTCATTCCCATTGCCTCATATAGATCAAATGATTGATGCTACCGCAAGTCATGAACTATTAAGATTTCTTGATGCATATTCTGGTTATAATCAGATTAAAATGGATCCTTTAGACGAGGAAAAAACCTCATTTATCACTAATAGGGGAACTTATTGTTATAAAGTCATGCCTTTTGGCCTAAAAAACGCTGGAGCCGCCTATCAAAGGCTAGTGACCCAGGAACATCTAGGAAAAATGATGGAGGTGTACATCGATGACATGTTGGTAAAATCAACACAAGCACGAGACCATTTCCAGCACCTATCTACTGCTTTTGATATTTTACGCAGGTATAATATGAAGTTGAATCCAGAGAAATGCGCTTTTGGAGTGCAATCAGGCAAATTTTTGGGTTTCCTTGTATCAAACAGAGGAATAGAGGTAAATCCCGCTCAAATTAAAGCCATAGAGGAAATACCTGATGTTTTAACAAATAAAAAGGAGGTTCAAAGACTGACATGAAGAATAACAGCTTTGGGGAGGTTTATTTCTAGATCTTCCAAAAAAAGTATTAAATTCTTCTCAGTTCTCAAAAAACAGAATCAGTTTGAATGGACTGAAGAATGTCAGCAAGCCCTCAAGAACCTGAAGATTTATCTATCGAAACCACCACTGCTTTCAAAGCCAAAAGAAGGGGAAAGATTGTACATCTACCTGGCTGTCTTAGAAATTGCTGTAAGCGTATTATTGGTGAGAGAAGTAAAGGTAAACAATCACCTATCTATTATGTAAGTAAAACTTTGCTAGATGCTGAGATTAGATATCCACATCTGAAAAAATTAGCTTTAGCTTTAATAATGGCATCTAGAAAATTACGACCCTATTTTCAATGCCACCCAATCACTGTTGTGACCTCATATCCTTTAAGAAATATTCTGCATATACAAGATTTGTCAGGAAGATTAGCCAAATGGGCAATAGAATTAAGTGAGCATGAGATAATTTATCAGCCTAGGACTGCAATTAAGTCTGAAATACTAGCTGATTTTTTTGCTGACTTTAGTAATGGCATTGTATCTGAAGTAGAAAAAGAGTTACAACTCTTTAACGGTGTTAATCCAGTCCTGTGGACCTTGTTCACCAATGGTTCTTCAAATATAAAAGGCGCTGTCTTAGGCATAGTCTTGATATCACCCACGGGTGAAAAGACACGGCAAGCTATAAAGTGTTATCATATCACTAACAATGAAGCAGAGTAGAAGCTGTTATTACAGGGCTTGAACTTGCACGGGAGCTCTCAATCGAGCAAATTGTGATCAACAGCGATTCCCAACTGGTAGTAAATCAGATACATGGGACTTACATTGCTCGAGAGACTAGAATGCACTAGTATCTTGAAAGAGCACGGGAGCTCGTGAGACAATTCAAAACATGGAAGGTAGTGCAAATACCTAGAGAAGAAAATGCAGAGGTAGATGCATTAGTTAACCTCGCAGCAGTCACGGAAGTAATGAACAAAGACAATACAATTGTCGTTCAACTATTTCATTCAATAATAGACCAGGACTAGAATGAGGTAACTTTCAACAACCTAACCTGGGACTGGAGAAACAAAATTCTTAATTTTTTGTAGAATGGCACCGTACCTGAAGACAGGAAAGCGGCTCAAGCACTACGCCGCAAAGCTGCACGAAGTCCACGAAGGACACTATGGAAATCACTCAAGGGCTAGATCCTTAGTGAAAACACTAATCAGAGCCGGATACTATTGGCCTAAGATGGAAGAAGAAGCCGAGAATTTCGTATCCAAATGTGACAGATGCCAAAGGTTTGCCAATAGCATGCATCGACCAGCGGAATTATTACATCCAATAATATCCCCATGGCCTTTTGTGAAATGGGAGGCAGAAGCATTCAAACAAGTGCGAGAAAAGGAAGTTAAAAGTTTCTTATGGCGAAACATAATATGCCGCTTTGGAATACCAAAGGAGATCGTGTGTGATAATGGCCCACAATTCATAAGCTCGCAAATCACAGAATTCTTCGAAAGTTGTTAAATCAAGCGAATCACCTCAACGCCTTACCACCCCGTGGCTAATGGTCAAGTTGAGTCAACAAATAGGTCATCATCAACAATCTAAAAAAAATGGCTGGTTAAAGCCAAAGGAAACTGGCCTGATGAGTTACCAGTGGTATTATGGGCATACAGAACGACTTCAAAAATAGCCACGGGAGAAACTCCATTCGCACTTGTTTATGGCTCAGAAGCCTTAATACCTATAGAGATTGGCGAACCAAGTATAAGGTTCTCGACAACCATGGAAGGTGAAAATAGAGACGAATTAAGGACCAAACTGGACCTGCTCGAACCACGGAGAGAAGTAGCATTGATACAGATGGCAGCTCAAAAACAAATCATAGAGCGTTATTACAACCGTAAAGCTCATCTCAGGTACTTTAAAATTGGGGACTTCGTCCTCAAAAAAAGTCTTTCAATCAACAAAAGAAGCAGTTGCAGGAAAGCTAAATCCAAACTGGGAAAGACCTTACAAAATCTGAGGGATAGCTGGAAAAGGCGCCTATGAGTTGGAAGCTATGGATGGCAGAGTTCTACCAATAAGCTGGAACGCCATCCATTTAAAAAAGTATTACTTCTAAAAAGAAAAAAATACCCCTCGTCAGGTATCACACGTTTGATTTTATTTTGAACANAAAAGAAAAGAATACCCCCCGTCAGGTATCACACGTTTGATTTTATTTTGAACATTTAAAAATTTTACTAACTTTTTTAGATGAAAGGAACAAATCTAACCCATCACCAGATGATGATATTAGACCTGTAAAGACGCGAGGAAATAACACAATTCCCGGTCAAGGGTTACACTTTCTGATGGACGTTAAAAGGGGTTAAGCAGTCATCATCTAAAAAACTATATACCTTCGAGTCCGGAATGGTTTTTCTTTTCAGGAAAAGGACCACAAGGAATAATCAAGTGCTCGAGATTTCATTCTTCAAAGCTCAAACACTTGGGGACTATACAATATGGAAGACTAAGACGAAGCAAAAGACTATCAGAAAGTCAAAAGCTCGAGTCTAAAGACCCATCTACCTAATGCGACAAGTGACACGAGTAGAATCGAAAGAAATCAAAAGATCCATCCAAATACAAAGCCTAATGCAAAAAGCAAAAACCTTCGAACATATTCAGGTTGAAAGGCAAAATATTAGTCACGAGAAAGAAATGTACATCTTTATACTTATTCAAAACTGTTGTAACAAAAATAGTTAGGGGTAAAAGATCATCATCAATATACTCATCAAAAACTTTTCTCGAATAAAACAGTTATGGATGAAAGATCCGAACCCTTGTATTTGTTCAAGAAACTGTTATCAAATAAAAATAGTTACGAATTAGAAAACATTTCCTTCGTACTTATTAGAAAACTGTTTCCAAAACAGTTGTGGGTAAAAACCCCAATCTTTATAAAAACTGTTACTAGTGAAAAACACTTATTTCCTTGTATTAATATCAAAAAACTGTTACCTATGAAAAACAATTACGAAATACAAGAGTATATTAAATCTGTTAAACAAAAACAGTTGCAAGCGTGAGTTTTAGCGATAACCGAACATGTAAAATGTCATGGAAGTTCAAACAAAAAACTTTCCTTGGAAACATTCTTAAACATATGTAAAATTCCTATCACTCTATTGCATTATCATGAAGTTGAGACGTCTTCTTCATGTCAATTATAAAGCTCCCTCTTCCATAAACTATGCCTATTACAAAAAGGCACACATTTAATATGACACCATGCCTATTATAAAAAAGGTACGAGTAGTCTAAAGCATCCCACATGCAAAACTCAAAAGTAAAACTAAAACCTCGAAAAATAAAGCATGCAAAAGACTTAAAGAGTGAAACAGAAACTCAACAAAAGTCGAACTAACATTTATATATTAAAACAGCTAAAACTAAGTATAACTTGTACTTAGCCGTATAAGTTTTTTATATTTACATTGTGGTGCCCCTAAGTTGTCATTTGGGGACTTAAAGGAAATCCAAATTTACCCCCGATGGGACTGGGTGTAACCACCAATTGATACAAAGAAAAAGAAAAAAAGGGATAAACCAACTAGATCTTTTTAAGAAGAGGGGTTGACTTTAGTGACAGAAGGAGCGGGAGCAACTGAGGATGAAGAGGCATGAGCGGCTAGAATCTCATCATCAGGTGAAGAGAGGTTATGACCTTGTTGATCCTTCTCCACGGCTTCCTTAGTTTTGGCTATTTCAGCACTAAGGTCAAAACCCTCTTGACTCACTTCCATCAATGTGTCGAGGCGAGAATTCATATACGCCCAGCTCACATCGACAACAACCACCTCTTCCAAATTTTCATAATCTTTCGCCCACCCTTGAAGCTCATCTCTCATCCCATCCTTCTCCGCCTCTGCAACTTCACGAGCGGCCCTTAATGGAACAATCGACTCCTCTAAAGCTTGAGCTTTGTCTAAAGCCCTTCGAAGATCTTCTTGAGTACGAGTGAGTGATTGCACGATCTCGCCTGAGTATTTTTCCTTCTGCCACAGCAAGTTCTTCAAGTATCTAATCTCCTCTAAGGCACAGGACAGCTGCTCCGCGAACGAAGACTCCAGAACACTCTTGTCTTTGTCAGCTTGACTGCAAGAAGCCCGCTCCACTGCTAGTTCTGCTGCCATAAGTCTCATCTGCCGCTTCAAGGTACTCCTCTCCTCTTCTAAAGCGTCCATGTCAATCCTTAGGCTATCATACTGTGCTTTCCAATTATCAAATTCTGCCTGCAATTCTCTTATCTCTTTGTCTGTGTTTGAAATCCTCTTCATAAGCTCCATGCTTATGAGGTTAATCTACAAGAAATAAACCAGTTAGATATGGTAAATTTCATATACGAGAGTGAAATAGGATAACTTACACCATACCTTCAAAGAAGTATGCACGACCTCATTTGCCCATGTAAGAGCACCGTGGCTAGCTAGCTTTGCTTTCTCAGTCGGACCTATTAAAGGCTTGAGCCACACTTCACGCTCACCCGTCTTCTTAAAAAGGTTTCCCTCAGCTGGAACCTCTATTACCACCTGCCGCATCTCTCTGCTGGAAGACCCTACTTCCCTAACTGAAGGCATGGAAGAAGGCAGAGATGAAACAACAACAGGCACGGAAGGTGAGGAGCTGGAGAAGCCACGGGCAAAGGAGCAGGAACGGAAAGTTGAAGAGTTGAAGAAGTTACAGGCAAAGCAGCAACAAAAGTTGAGATAGCCAAAGTAATAGATGAAACAGTTTCTCTCAAAGAAGCAGGAAAGACAGCAGCCAAAGGGACGTCGTCAGCAGCAATATCAATACCCCCGTGAATAGGGGAATGTGGAACATCATCAAATACAGGGGGCTCAATCACAGACACAGGAGGCAAGGTTGAGGCAGTAGGCTCATCATCTAAAATCATTCGCCTTCTCCGTGGCCTGTGTACTAAAGCACCCTCTTTCTCTTCTGCTATGGAGCGAGATTCACTAATCTTCCTCTTCGAGGAACATGAACCAACAATGATTTCCTGGGCTTGAGCCAAGGACATTTTCGGGATGGAGGAAGCAAACACCCCACGAGCAGAGAATCCTATTAAAAAGAGAAAAAAGTTAAACGACAAAATAAAAAAGACTCGAGTAAGGAAAGAATCAAGAACAAAAACTTCACTTACCGTGGGTCTTGCCAACCATACCTCCCAGCGAGGTACTTCCAAGATCTTTCTTCTGAAGGAGCAACAGATAACAGTTTTTCTACCCAATCACGAATACTAGAGACATTCTCAACAGTATTCATGGTTGCTGAAAGGAGAAAAATAAACAAACACGGTGTTAAATAAAACATCTCAAGTCAAAACAAGAAAAAGTAAATGTGAGATAAAGCCTACTCACGTGCGCGATTTCACTTCTCAGGGAAGGGAAGATTTTCTTCACCCACTAAACCAGCAGTGGGTACAACAATGTATCGGAGGTACCAACCCCTATCCTTATCATCTCCAGGGGTTACTAACACTCTTTTGCTTCTAGCAGTCAGAGTAAAAACCCTTCACGAAATAAGGTATAAGAGTAGAGGTGAATAATATGGTTGAAGGTAAAAGGAACCGAGGGTAAAGAAGCCAAACTCCTAAGGCATGCGACAACTCTCCACACAAGCGGGCCGACCTGTCCTAAGTAGATATTGAAAAACGGCAAAACTCATTATAACTGGGTCAATGGGGGGTCTAAACCCTAAAGTGAAAGGATACGTATAAACAAAAGAATACCCCGTCTTGTAAGACGTTATTCTTTGATTACTATTCGGAATATAGACAAGAAAGTCGGATTTCCAAAAGCACTCCCTTCGAACAAGGGAAATCTGACCCTCAATTATAAGGTTGGATATCTTTCTACACTATCAAGAGAAGAAGATTGATCTACAAGAACTTGACTATCCCTAGCAAAAACAAACTCAGCAGGGACAATTTCATCGACTCCAGGTTCCCGAAGGCGTTCGCCTCTACCTCTAGACAAAGATCGAGAAACCCTAAATCTCGGGGAAACTGGAGATCTAGTGGAAGGAGGAGGAACTATCTGAGAAGAAGAAGAGCCCCTCGAAGGAGTGGATCCTAGACTTCTAAGTCTACCACCCCTCCGACTCCTAGTCGGAGCAGAAGATGGCGCTAAGCTTTAAATGTCTATTACTCTTTGAGGTTGGTTTGAAGAAGACATGTTTACAAAGGCAAAGGAGAAAGTTATTTATAGAAAACAAAATTAGAAAAGTGTTTCGTGGAAGTAAAGAAAGGAAAACATGTATTTATACTTGAAGACAACCGTCAAACATGATGAAAAGTCATAATTGAAGATGTCACCTCGAGACTGGCACAACCGCAAAAAGCCTTAAAAGGTGCTGAGTAAATGCAGAACCAATCCAAAAAGGACACGTGGTATGAACATTAAATGGAAGTGACAAACGATGCCTATGGTGCAGAGAAGGATACAATGATTCAAGGAAAAGCGGCGGCAAAATATTCCCGCCATAAATGAATATCCACTTACCAAATATTAATTGTTAAATATATGGTAAGTGGGGGGACTATCTGTATTGGTAAAAAGAGTTTCACACGTAATCCAGCTTTTGACAACTCAGCCAGTCACGTGGACACAGAAAAACACGACAGCTGGACGTAACTCTTTGAAGAGGTACGGTACAAAGAGCCCTGGTTTAGTAAACCCACGAACTTATCAGCCACGGAAAATTCAACTTAATCAAAACGGGAGAGAGGCACGGTCAGAATGAATCTAGACAAAGCTACGTGCAGATTCAAGGATCCACAATTGATTACTCGAACGTTATGTAACTGAATCCCTATTACCGTTATCCTTTGTAACGCCTCATTAATGTCATAATTAGTCATTAATGAGTAACCATAGCAGAAGTCATACGTTATAAGAATCTCCTACATAAGGGAGGGGAATACAACTTGTAAAGACATCTGATTATCGAATACAATCAACTTCGATCTTTTATTTCTGTAATATTGTCTATTATTCATTTTTCTCGTTATCTTGATTATCAGTTACCCGTATTCATCTTAAAAATAAGCTTTAGTCAAAGGTTCTAATTATTTGGTTAAACAAAGCTGTTACTGCAAGCTGCTGTGTAAGCTGCTACTCTAAGCTGCTGTGTAAGCTGCTTGTAACCTGCTACTGTATCAGATATAAATAATCTTCTATAGAGGTAATATTTATCCATAACGGAGTACCGAAAGGATAAACTTCTTCCGAAGTCTTATTTCCAATAGAGTACTAAATAGATAAACATATTTACGGCGGAGTCCAATATGGATAAGCTTCTTCAGGAAGCTTATTTACAACGGAGTATTAAATGAACATCCATAATATAATATATGTATAATACTTTCCAAATTATTTTTCTTTACTCTCTTTTTCTTAATTTCTTTTATTTCCATCTTTGTTTTTTTTTACTCTCTGCTCAATCTCATTTTATTAGTTACTTATATTACAAAAGTATATTTGCTTATGTTTTCTTGTTCTAGATCTCAATTTTTTTTTAATCTGAATATGCTTCTAATCATTTTTCTTTTTTATATAGTTAATATTTTTTCCTTGAAAAGACCAAACTTTTTCAGTTTAGGTATAATATATTAATTTATGCACCAAAAAATCTTGTAAGCAAACCGAATTAATTCAAAATAGATTGAATCGAATTAATTCAAAACGGAGCAAACCAACCAAATGTACACCCTAATTTTCTTGACTACTAATAAATTGATATTAGATACAATGGCACTCGTAAGCGTCAAATCCTAGATCCGCCTCTGGCCACACCCACCTTGTCGCGAATAACCTCATTTATGATCCTATCTAACTAAGTGTGTCCTCGTATTCATCTCAACATCATCTCTACTACCTTCATCTTCTGGACATGAGCGATCTTGACTGGTCAATACTCAGCCCCATACAACATCGTTGGTCTCACCACCACTTTGTAGCACCTTCTTCTCACACAAAACACCGGAAGCGAGTCTCCATTTCATCCATCCCATCCCAGTATGATATGCGACGTCTTCATCAATTTCACACATCCACCTGAATAATAGACTCAAGGTACTTAAAACTCCCTATCTTAGGGATGATCTGCGAGTCCAGCCTCACCTCCCCTTTCTATCCTTGAGTTTGGCCACTGAACTTACTCTCCAAGTATTCTATTTTGGTCCTGCTCAAATTAAAACCTTTAGATTCCAGAGTCTGCCTCCAAACCTCTAATTGCACATACACTTTGTCTCGCGTCTCGCCAATCAATACAATATTATCTGCAAATAGCATGAACTACGGTACCTCCCTACAATTCCGTGTTTAGTTTGGTAATAATTTGTATATTTAAATTTTAAAGCTATTACAACGTAATTCTTGCAAAGCAACAGAGTATGGATAATAGCACACCGTAACAACCCATTGTAGACTCCAAGTATTTTAAATGTAATTAAGAAACATGATTAATTGATGCCGTCAATTAGATTGATTTAGGACAAAGAGATGTCTGTTGTAAAGAGGAAACAAAGTCACTGGAATGTGTTACTACTAATATCTTTTGGGTTAGAAACGACAACACTCCAACTAGCTGGTTGGTTTGCATGTGTATCTTGCTGTAACAGATGCTTTATTCTTAATCATGTCCAATTATTCTTAGGCAATGTCGGTTCCCCAAGTACACGCAATTATACGTGGTCGTCAAGTAATAAAATAATTTGAAATCGGATGTCTAACTCACAGAGACTTAGATTGATCATTAGCTAAGAAAACTAAAATCAATTAATTGCCCAAGATTTTTAAGAGTGATATTTTTCTATTAATCTTCTATTGGCGGAAATTAAACAAGTAACAACTAAATTATCAAGAATGCAAATGTATATGACGAGATTTTAATTCAGAGGAGATGAAAAATTCAGGGTTGTGGTCGGTTTATCAATCCTATTAAGTTAAATAATCACACTCGTTAATCCAGATTATCTATGATTGCTAATTAACCGGATCGTTTATATGAATAGCATGTTCCCACAATACTACTCGCCTGCCCATAATATATCAACCATATATTCCTACGGTATTGAGTCTATCATGAACGAATATTATGGTATCCAATTAAGCAAGATTGTTAGGTATATTCCTATCCTAACCGCGAAATCGTTCCCCGAGCCAAGGATTCAGAAACAAGCTCTCTCTAATTCTACTCTAATCTAAACATGATTTTTCCAAGCATAGCATAGATAATAAATAGAACTCAACTGCTGGCCAAACAATTAAGCAATTATGCACAGAATTGGAGAAACAACCACAAGATGATAATCTGAATTAACGAAGATGTAATTAATAAACGTTAATAATCATGTCAACCGCAACCCTAGAACTAGAGTGCTTAGCCACTCATGTTCATAGTAATAATTTTTCAAGTATTTTGCATAAACAAATTACAAAGAAAAGATAAAGGGATGAAGAACTCTATGATTTTCTCATCCAAAAGTTGTTCCACGTGATGTTCTTGCCTCCGGTCGCAAAACTCCTCTAAAACTGGTGTTTAATGACCATTTATGTGTATAGGGAAAAGACTCAAACGAAATAACCAATTCCAAAACCAAATAGGAGACAAATAGACTTTAAAAATCCGATACACACTCGCTACAGACCGTGCCTCGCGACTTCTATAGCGCGCTCCACCTCGCCTCAGGCCTTGCCTCGCCAGATCTGTAGCGAGCCACAAAGCTTGCGCCGCCTACTCAATAGCACAATGAATCTCGCGTTTTCAATTCCATAGAAACTGCTTCGTTTTCAATTCTTTGCCTAACTTTTGCAATTCCTTCTCATTTCTTCGTCTAGCTTTGCTTTCCTTCTCATTCTTTGTTTAACTTTTCAATTCATTATTCACAACTCACTCACTTACTCTAACATAGAGGTCAATGACATTACCTTTCCTTCATAAATCAAGTGCATTCACACAACAAGAGATTAGTTCAAAACACAATAAAACTTAAGAACAATTAGGAACTCAAGATAGAAATAATTTACTCATTCTCAGAAATAACATTCATATGCCACAAAAGATGCACCATAGGCTTGCCCGTAGTGTACTACTCTAGTAATCGAGGTCATTTAGTCTAGGATCAAGTAAGACTTTAATTGGTTGTAATATAGGCTGCATGTCGGGTATGATACATTTGTATATAAGAGTGACTACACCTCCCTAAGCACTTTAATACATATACTTTAATGTTCAAACCTAGTACTTATGTCAAACTATAACTCCACCTTCACATCAATGTATATTAACTCCGTATTTCTTTAAGCACAATTACATCAAGAGTCACCACTATCAAGGAATATTTTTCACAGTAATACAATTATATCTTCTTCTTTTTTTTCTTTTCAATTCAAGTGGATTTTACTTTTTTTCGAAACAGTATACCTTTCTCCTTATTTCATTAGTTCCACTCAAAAGTCAAACCAACCACCCCACTCTTTAACTTTTACAAAGTTCATAACAATTCAAGTTCTCATGAGAGGAAAAGGTTCAAATAAATGGTTAATTCAAACAAATGGGTAAGGATTATAATGTGGTTGCCAAAGAAAAAGGATTATAGGCTCAAAGAGGTTAACTACGATACATAAAAATTAGGCGGGTAAAATATACATATCTGGCTCAACAAAGAAATGCCTATATCACTTTCAAGACTGAACAAAACTACTATTTCGCTTCGCAAACACACGGGGCAAGTTCTAGACATCAAATTCAATGCACATAATAACACACAAACCTCACATACACATGACACATAACTCACTCAGGATTAGAATCATCAAGAAACTCTAGTCAAAGAAGTTAAGCAAATTTAAGATTATACGATTTAAGGTACTTATACAAGAGTCAAACTGATCCTAAGTGTCACAATAAAAGTACTCACTATTCTCAAGGCATAACAAAGTCAAGAGATATTGCTTCAATTCAACTCATCTCACAGTGGATCCTACTCTAAAATAAAATAAAACTACGTACACCCGATTCAAAGAAAACTCTTGGAAAAGAACCACGACACAAAGAAAAACCAAGGGGGAATTACTACACTACCTACAAAGAAAATCTTTATGTCCTTTTTCTTTAGACTTAAATCCCACAAGAAAACTGTCTTGGAGATCCATCGTCGGGAAAAGTCCAATTTTTCTAGTTTTTTAAATTTTTTTTTTGGTTTTTCATAGCTACTAAAATACTACACAACTACGAAATCACAAATAAGAAGTTATCATTTTTCTACATCCTACTACTAATTATCTAGAGAATTCTCCCACCCCACACTTAAAAAAGTGCAGTGTCCCCAATGCACAAATAAAGCAAAACAATAACGAGGGTGGACAAGAAACTCCTTGAAAGGCCAAAGGACGAAGCAATAGCGGCTCACGGGGTAATCAAACTTCCCCCAAGCATGATCCTTTGTGTGGAACCCCACACTCAGTTCTCACCATCTAACTCGCTTTTGCACTCTTCCAATGGCTTTGCTTCCTATGCTCATAATCCTACAAAACAAAAATAAAAACTACAACAATAATAAGATTAAAATAAAAATAAAATAAAAAAAATCAGTAAAGATGAGTTGCCTCCCAATAAGCGCATGATATAACGTCGCGGCACGACAGAGAACCTTGTCTAATCACTAGCAAGTAACACCTTCGACTTTTGACGATCAAAGTCACCTCCATAATAGTGCTTTACTTTTTGTCCGTTCACTAAGAACGTTCTCTCTCCACCTAAGACACGCAACTCAATTACACCATGTGGAGTGACTTTCACTACCTCAAACGGGCCTGACCATCTTGATTTGAGCTCCCCAAAAAGAGTCTCAACCTCGAATTGTACAAGAGAACCAATTGGCCGGGTTTGAACTCGCTATGCTGAATATTCTTATCATGCCAGTGCTTGGTATTTTCTTTATATAACTTGGAATTCTCATACACATGCAAGAGAAACTCATCAAGCTCGTTCAATTGCATCAACCGCTTTTTACCCGCTATGTCTGCATCAAAGTTCAGCTTCTTTATTGCCCAATAAGCCTTGTGCTCAAGTTCCACCGGTAAATGGCATGCTTTCCCATAAACCAACTTGTAAGGGGAGGTTCCGATGGGAGTTCTGTAGGTGGTCCGGTATGCCCATAGAGCTTCATCAAGCTTTGCAGCCCAATCTTTCCTACTTGCACTAACCGTCTTCTCCAGGATCTGCTTTATCTCTCTATTTGAGACTTCAACTTGACCACTAGTCTTAGGATGGTAAGCAATTGCAACTTTATGCTTGACCCCATATTGCGCTAAGACATTGTCCAAGAGCTTGTTATAGAAATGGGTGCCCCCATCACTTATCATCACTCTCGGAGTGCCTAATCTTGTAAAGATATGATTTTTCATAAACTTGATCACAACCTTGGCATCATTGGTAGGAAGAGATATGGCCTCCACCCACTTCGAACATAATCAACGGCCACCAAAATGTACTTACACCCACTAGATGAGGGAAACGGACCCATAAAATCAATTTTCCAAACATAAAAAATTTCAATCTCCATAATACCGTGCAATGGCATCTCATGCCTTTTCGTAATTGTTCCTGTTCTCTACCACCTATCACATCTCCTCACGGACTCATGGGCATCTTTAAACACCCTAGGCTCCGATTGCAATACCTTAGTTGTTGATTTGTCACTCGCATGATGACCACCATAAGGCGATGCATAACATTCATTTCAGATTCTGGCACACATATTCTCATTAGCTTATCAATACAAGATTTGAACATGAATGGATCATCCCACACATATGACCTCATATCTCGCAAGAACTTCTTTTTAGCATAAGGTTCAAGATCAGGCGGCATATCTCCACTTGCTAGATAGTTCACAAAATCTGCATACCATGGCACCTCCCCAGCAATAACGGCCAACAATTTCTCATCTGGGAATATTTCCTTGACGATATCTCCCTCAGCTACATGATCCCGAGTTTCTAAACTGGACAAGTGATCAGCCACTTCATTCTCCGTTCCTTTACGGTCTCGGATATCCAAGTCAAATTCCTGCAAGAGTAAAACCTAACGGATTAGACTTGGTTTAACATCTTTCTTTTCAAACAAATACCTTATGGCTGCATGGTCTATGTAGGCGATGATTTTGGTGCCAACCAAATAGGCTCGAAATTTATCGAACACCCATACTACAACAAGCAACTCCTTTTCTGTCACAGTATAATTTATTTGAGCGGGAGTGAGAGTCTTGCTTGCATAGTAAATAGAGTGAAATATTTTTCTCCTCCTCTAGACACATACGGCCCCAATTGCACCATTACTGGCGTCACACATCAGCTCAAATGGCTCATTCCAGTCAGGAGCCACTATGATTGGTGCACTCACTAACTTTTTTTTCAGCTCCTCGAATGCTTTCAGACAAGATCGCCAGACTTGAACGACACATCCTTCTCTAACAACCTGCACAAAGGAGAGGAAAATTTTGAGAAATCCTTTATAAATCGACGATAAAAACCTGCATGTCCTAGAAAACTCCTAACTCCTTTTACTGAAATCGGTGGTGGCAACTTTTCAGTTGCTTCCACCTTAGCCCTTTCAACTTCCAGTCCATATTTGGACACCTTGTGTCCCAACACTATACCTTCACGTACCATAAAATGGCACTTTTTCCAATTCAGTACCAGATTAGTCTCCTCGCACCTGGCAAGTACTTCAGCAAGATTGGTTAAGCATTCATCAAAAGACGGACCAAACACAGAAAAATCATCCATAAAAACCTCCACAAACCGTTCCACTATATCGGTGAAAATAGCCATCATACACCTTTAAAAAGTCACATGTGCATTACACAATCCAAATGGAATTCTCTTAAATCATAAGTGCCATAAGGGCATGTAAAAATGGTCTTTTCTTGATCTTGTGGGGCAATAGCAATATGATTATACCCCGAATAACCACTTTTCTTGATCTTGTGGGGCAATAGCAATCTGATTATACCCCGAATAACCGTCAAGGAACTAGTAATATTCCTTTCCGGCTAACCTGTCAATCATTTGATCAATGAAGGGGAGAGGGAAGTGATCTTTTCGTGTAGCATTATTCAACTTTCTATAGTCTATGCATATTCGCCAACCAGTCATAGTCCTAGTTGGGATTAATTCATTTTTTTCATTTACTACAACAGTCATACCCCCATTTTAGGTACACATTGAACATGACTTACCCACTTGCTATCGGAGATAGGAAATACTATACCTGCGTCGAGCCACTTAATCACTTCTTTTCTTACCACCTCTTTCATGATTGGATTGAGGTAGCTTTGATGCTCCACGCTAGGCTTATGTCCCTCCTCCATGAGTATTTTGTGCATGGAGAATGCAGGGCTAATACCTTTTATGTCAGACATCGTCCAACCAATGGCATGTTTGTGCTCCCTCAGTACCCTTAAGAGCTTTTCATCCTGCAGTTCAGACAAATGAGAAGAAACTATCACAGGTAAAGTGCTAGAATTTCCCAAATATGCATAATGAGTATGAGATGGTAAGGGTTTAAGTTCCAATTTTGGGGCCTCCTCAACTAAGGGTTTCGGAGGCGGGCCGATTGGCCTATCCAGAGGCTAAAATTAGGTTTTTTCTCTTATGTATTCACATGATGCATACAGACTGTGCAACATATCCTCAACCCTTTCTTCAAGTTCCAAGTGATTGAACAACGTCAATACCTTTTCTATTGCATCTTTTTTAAACTTCCTTGGCTCTACGGCTAGTTAATTTATCTCCACCATCGAAATCATGTCCAGGTCCTCGTAATGACGAGGCAACTGAATGGCTCGATATACATTGAAGACTGATTCTTCATTGTCCAGCCTCAGGTTCATCTTACCTTCTCGGACTTTGATAATTTCATCTCCAGTGGCCAAAAGAGGTCGTCCCAAGATGATAGGAACCTGTTAAGCCCCGCAATATTACGTCGATATTTCATCTCACAACATTAAATTACGACGATATTGCACCCTGTAGTATTATATGTTGAATTTGTCATAAGATAATTGACATCAGTTGATGCGTGGCTAGATTTCATGATTTTAAGCATTACATACCTTGCATTTTATGTGCTTTAATGATAAAAATACACGTCGTATGTTCTTAATGGGGTTTATTTTATGTGTAGGTGAATTGGAAATGGAAACGGGGCTAAACGGATGCAACTACGTCAAAAAATACGTGAAAGGCGACACCCGGGCGACAGAGCCAAACAGCCTGACCCAGCCTGGCCTTACCCAGGCGTTAGAGCCCAAACGCTAGGGGGTGCCTGGCGTTATCCAGGCCTTAGAGCCCAAACTCCAGGGGGTGCCTGGCCTTACCCAGGCGTTTGGGCTGAAACGCCAGGGTCCCCAGTCGGCCAGAAATCGAGTTTTGACGGGTTTTAAGTGTTTCCAAGTTGGAATAGAAGTCTTTTACACGTTTAGGGTTCATACTAAACATATAAATATACCCAAAAACATCACATTGAGGGGATTTTTGGATAGAGGAACACACCACGTTGAAAGAGGATTCTACTTAGTTTTTCTTCTCTTCTCTTCTTTTAGTTTTATAGTTTATTAGTTCTAGAGTCTTGGGTGTTACACGAACGTTGTAGTTGAAGATTGAATTATTCTTATTGTTTTATCTTAATTGGTTTGTTTATTCAATCTTGTGCTTAATTATTCAATTGCTTGATCACCAATCGAAGACTATCTACGAATCTAAGGTTGAACTCGGGAGAGGGAATTCTAGATTGCATATCAGATTGGGTAGAGCAAGATCTTAATCCTTCAGGGGAGCGGATTTGCGGTTAGGATAGGAATATACCTAATCACCTTGCTTGGTTATTATACGGGAATTATTAATGCGTTCTTGTTCATCCTGATTCCATAGGAATATAGGCGTTAGGTTAGCTTGAATAGGCGAGTTGTACTTCGGGAGAAGGCGACGAGCAATATTAACCTCGTCAATTAATACACCTGATTAGAAGATTTAGGTCGGAAACTCAACGTGATTGTTTAACAACCCA
>ML339214.1:0-19762 GCA_005239505.1 Nicotiana paniculata | reverse complement strand
TTCAACGATATACAATTTTCAAGAAGTTGTTCGTCAATTCGGTAAACTCGTTCTAACTCTTAAGTTTTAATATTATAGTTTTGTTTGTTTTACTTTGTATAATTATAATTAATATGGCCTATTCTTTGAAAAATATGTTTGGTAGAAGTAAGGAAAAATCCAAGATTGGTGAATCTAGTGGCCAAGCTACTACTCCTCCCCCGGTTCCCCGACCCAAACTTGTTACCCGTCCTCCTCCACCTGTTATTCTTGACAGTGATAACCCTTTATTTTAATTTACCGATAGTCAATTTTACCATGATATTGCACCAGGTGAACAATTAAATGATGAATATATGAATGCTCTTTATGGTAATTCAACTATTGATGAAAATGATGATGAAAATATAAATTTAGATGAAATGCAACCGGATGATGATACACTTACTACTCCTGTTGTTGAAGCTAACCCAACTGATAATAATCCAAATGATGTCCCGCCTGACCCTCTTGTAGTAACCCCTACTTTTAATAGACAACCTTCTAAATGGTGCGAAACATCTCTTGTTTGACACTTTTTTATTCAACTAAGAGATCAAAATAAGGCTAAGTGTAAAACTTGTGAAACTTTGATGGCTCATATATTTACTGGAGACCGTAGCGGTACGGGTAGTTTGACTAGACAAGNTTCCTTCTAACCCTCACTTTGTGCATTATATTAGAAGAGTTTTTAATCCTACTTATAAAGGATGGCCTCGCACAACCGTAAAGAGTGATATTTATAAATATAAACATGAATATGAACAATATTTGCGCTATTTATTTACCCATATAAATTGTCGCGTTGCTATTACTACTGATATTGGTAGAAGTGGTAATGATTGTGATTATCTTATTGTTACCAGCCATTGGATTGATGAGGAATGGATAATGCAAAAGTGCATTATTGCTTATAGAATAATTAATTCACGTCACACAGGGGAGTTTATTACTAGCACAATTGCAGATATTTGTAGATATTTTTGCATTAGAGATAAAATAATATCAGTTTCAATAGATAATGCTTCTAGTAACACTAATCCTATAGCCTTGCTTACAACTACACTAAATCCTGCATTTAGTAATATTTTTCATGTTAGATGTATTTGTCATATTTACCATTTAATCGTCGGTGATGGTATGAAATTTTAAATGTTAAAATTGAAAAGGTTAAAATGGAACTTAATGGCCTTTTTATTCAAACCGTAGAAGTAGACTTAGAGAATATTTAAAAAAATGCGATAAATTTGGCCTTAGAGAAATAAAGGTTCCTAAACATTGTCCGACTACATGGAATTATATGTATGAAAGTTTAGTTGTTGCATATGAATATAGAAACCTAATAAACGCAACGTTTAATGCTCGTGTTGGTGGTGGTGATGATGATGATGAGCACCTTACAAATCAGGATTGGACTAATGTTTAGAAAAAATTCATGTTGCTACAAATGAATTATCTGGGCAATATTATCCTACATTTCTAATTGTTAGTTTATATTGCAGAACTTGTAAATTTGTTTACTCAATTTTCAGAGGGTGGGGTAATTTATGAACTTGCTATTGATTCTATGAGAGAAAAGTTTAAAAAAATATTTTTTTCCTATCCCCCTATTTATGGTGTTGCTTCCATGTTAAATCCTACTATGAAATTAGGACGTCCTCACTTTTGGTATACAAATATTTATAATGCTTTAGCACTTTCAGATGAGGAAATGTCTACACTTGCAGATTCAAAAGCCTCAATTAAAATAAATGCCCAAACAATCTATAATTCTTATCAACTTGCCTTAGATCATGCTAGACCAAATGTTGCAACTCCTACTTCGTCTAGTTCGCAATCATCTAAAAGAACTGCGGAACTAAAAGCACTTAGTGCTTGGACGGGGTTCAGGGGTTCTCAAGGTGAAAATATTGGTGATAGTTCACAACTAAATGAGCTTCACGTTTATTTATCGCAGGGACTTAAATCAAAGAATTTCAACGGCTCCTTTACTATTTTGGAATGGTGAAAGGACAAAGAAAAATACTATCCGATTCTTTCAAGGATGGCTCGAGATATTTTAAGTATTCAAGCTTCAACAGTGGCATCGGAGAGCGCTTTCAGTCAAGCAAGACTTCAAATCGGTGATCATAGAGCGTCTATGAGAGAGAGCTTGGAAAAATCAGTACTCTTCATAGATTGGATCCGTTCGGAATGAAGAAACTTTGGATTTGCTGAATCACAACCAGAGATAGACGAAGCTTACGAATAAATGCTAGCGGAACTTGCGGAGGATGCTGCTTCGCCCGAAAGCGGTGACGAACAAGCTTCTTTTCCGCCACCACAATTAAAAATTCCTCCGAACCTTGAAGGATTTATCAAATTTGTAAGAGATAATATGTAGAATAATATGTAACTTGTATTTTGGCACATCTTCATTAGTTTTTTTTCTTTTAATGGTGGTATTAGAACCTTGTTGTGCTAATTCCATTGGGGGGAGGAAGACTAAGAAAGATATTGTCATTTTTTGTTAATGTCATAATAATAAAAATTATATGGCATTCCCTTGAATATTTCTTTATATTTTTTTGTGTTTAAATTTACAAGATTTAAGTCACAATTATATAATATAATTTTACAATAAATTGCCTTAGATAAAAAAATTTCAAAAAAATAAATAGCCCGACCCCATTGGGCTTAGGGCCATATGGGCCTATTACACCCCACTAGGACTATTTAGCCCAGGACCGTTTGGCCCGGGACCGCTTGGGACCAGCCCGCTAGAGCCCGAGACCGTTTGGCCCGGCCCATTTAGGCCCGGGCTCGAACCACAATACAGCCTTACTATGGAGTAATTTTTCTCGTGCTGGAAAAATGACGAAGCTTGATATTCTGTTATAATAGTAGTAATTATTCTTCAACTTCATATGCTTGGCCTAAAATTTTATATTTATCATCTGCTTCAGCAGTAGATACTAACTAGATTTCACGACATTTATTTAAGTTTGTATAAACTAACTTTTACTAATTTTGTAATCAAAAGAGCAAAATAAGTAATACAATTAATTTTAGTATAAACAAGTTGTCACCTAAATGTTAATTACCTGCTGCAATATATAACTATGATGGTATTAAGGATTGTAATCGCAATAGCAATTCGAATATTAATTAGTTATAACAAGTGAGTTAATCGGAAGAGGCTCGCCAAAATAAAAAGAGCATGTTTTAGTTTTGGCATATATTCCTTGTTATTTCGATAGGTAAGTTGTGTAATCGAAAGAGCATGACTAACTAATAGATTTAAGTGATCATATGTGAATGTTAACGCCAGAGACAATCATATATTTGTGGGAATATAAGTTGAATAATAAATGGACCTATATTATAATTGCAATATCAAGTGAAGTCAGGATCTCAACACTTTCTTTTAATATTTGTGAAAGAAAATAATTTTTAGTTTTTCTCATTGCTACTTTATTTATTGATTGTTAGTTAATCAACTCACCACCCCATATTTCTCAAATATTAATTCAAACAAGGCTAATTTTTAAGAATAGATTACCCATTCCCGGTGGACCGACATATTTCTATATTACAAAATTTGATAAGATACGAGTAATAATTATTATACACTAGCCAATCGTCAGGAGTATGCCATCCTGCAAGTACGTAACAATACGATTGCGCCAGTCCCAAGTTAGTTTTATAGTCCTTACCTCGATTTGATCTATCGATGAGTGGAGGAGGATGACCACATTTCCTTCTCCGGTTTTGCTTTTAGTGGCTGCCGCTAATTTGGCGAGGCTGTCTGCTTCGATGTTTTGTGCTCAAGGGATCTGGTCGAGCTAGCATTCATCAAACTTGGGCAGTAGTTTGTAGATCTCGACCTGGTATTTTTGTAACCTTTGCTCTTTGATCTGGAAAGTCCCTATGACTTGGCTGACGACGAGTTGAGAGTCGCAGCATAGGATGACCCGTCTTGCCCCGTACTTGAGTGCTAGACTTAATCCTGCAATCACGGCCTCATATTGGGCCTCGTTGTTAGTCATGTCCGGGCAACTTGTGTACTGGCTAATCACTTCGCCTGTCGGGACTTCGACCACAAGTCCCAGTCCAGACCCTGACGCATTAGAAGCGCCGTCGGTGTACAAAATCCATAGACTTGTGTTTGTGGAGAAGCGTGGGTGGCTTCTTTTTCGACTTCGGGCATTATTTTGCGCTGAAGTCGGCAAGGACTTGTGATTTTGTTGCCATACGCGGTTGATATGTGATATCATGCTCACTTAATTTTATGGCCCACTTGGCTAAGCTGCATGATAGCTCAGCCTTATGCAAAATGCTTCTCAAGGTGAAATTTGTGGCTACCAAGATGGGGTGGCATTGAAAGTAGGGTCTAAGCTTTCGTGAAGCTACGACCAAGGCCATGGCCAATTTTTTGAGGTGGGGGTACCTCGTCTCGGCGTCGATTAAGGTTTTGCTAATGTAATACATGGGAGATTGCTTACCTTTATCTTCTCGGACCAGGACTGCACTCACCGCTACTTCAGATACGGCGGGGTAGACGAGAAGGCGTTCCCAGGTTCTGCTTTGGAAAGAAAAGGCGGTGATGAAAGATAAGCCTTTAACTCCTTCAGGGATTGAACGCACTCGGAAGTCCACTAGAGGCCATTGTCCTTCTTGAGTACGACGAAAAACTTATTACATCTGTCAGATGATCATGAGATGAATCTTGACAGGGTGCTGAAACGGCCGGTCAGCCTCTGAACTTGTTTTTTCCTGGTTAAGTGCTATGATATTCCTTCTATGCCTTTGATTTGGTTGGGGTTGACCTCGATACCTCTTTGGGATACTAGGAAGCCCAATAATTTTCTTGAGGTCACACCGAATGCACAGTTTTCAGGATTTAGCTTCATTCCGTACCGCCTAAGTATATCAAAGGCTTCTTTCAGTTGGTCGATGTGATCTTCTTTCCTTTTGGACTTGACCAACATATCATCTATGTAGACTTTTATGGTCTTGTCGAGTTGGTCTTTAAACATTTTGGTCACCAAGTTTGGTATGTCGCCCCCGCATTTTTCAGTAGGAAAGGCATCACTTTGTAGCAATACGTTCCTTGGTGGGTGATGACAGTGATCTTCTCCTGGTCCTCCTCTTCCATGAGTATCTGATTGTAGCCCGATTAGGCATCTAAGAAGCTCAGCAATTCATGCCCGGTCGTTGCGTCAATGATCTGGTCGGTATGAGGTAGCATGAATGAATCTTTGGGGGATGATTTGTTTAAATCTGTAAAGTCTACGAACATCCGCCACTTTTCATTCTTTTTTTTCATCATGACCACATTGACGACCCATTGGGGGTATTTTGATTCCCAGATGGATCCATTTTCCAATAATTTTTGACCTCCTCGCGGATTACATTATTTATTACGGAATTGAACTTCCGTCTAACTCGCCTTACCGGGGGGTAGAATGGGTCGACATTAAACTTGTGTGTGGCGACCTCCTTTGGGATACCTGGCATGTCTGCATGGGAAAAAGCAAACAAGTCTACGTTACAGTTAAGAATTGATGGAATTTACCTGGCTCTTGAAGCTTGCAGCCAACGTAGGCTTTCTTGTTTGGTCATTATCATCAAGTTGGATGAGGTCGAGGTCTTCTATGATTGATCCCGTGGCCTCTATTATTTCGGGATCTCTGATGACGTCTACTCTTTCATCACAGCTCGACCTCGACCCTGCTAATTGCTATGCATCTTTTGCTTTGCCCTTCATTTGTTGGGTATATGTACAATCCTGGGCGATGCGATAACATTTTCAAGATGTGCATTGTTCTCCTCGTATATTGAATACTCTCCATGGGGTTGGAAATTTGATAACTTGGTATAAGCTGGAGGGGATGTCCCTCATGGCGTGCATCCACAATCCACATATTATGGCGTTGTACGTTGTATCCTGGTCCATGATGTGGAATGTGGTTTCCAGATTGGCGCTGCCGGCCAGGACGGGAAATGTAATTTCCCCCGACGTTCGTTCAACTGCATTGTTAAAACATGTTAGCATGATGCAACACGACACTATCTTATCCTCGAGTTTCATAAGTGCAAGTACTCGAGGGTGGATAATGCACGCGCCGCTCCCATCGTCCACCATAATGCGTCTTACATCTTTATATAAAATTCTTAAAGTGATAACAAGGGCATCATAGTGAGGGAAAGCCAAACAGTGGATATCTGACTTATCGAAGATGATACTTTCTTCGAGCTCGTCATACCATTCATGAGTGATCGACCGTTTGAGCTTGTGGGTTATGGTGAATTTACGGTGTTAATCGAGGCGTCATCGCTGCCTCTGATGATCATTTGAATGGTGCGAGTCAGTGAGTGTGGTTTCGGTGGTCCCTGGTGTTATTCACGTCCTCGGGTGATGTTGGTCCTCCCTCGATCCCTCAGCAATTCCTTGAGGTGTCCTTGGAGAAGCATGTTCACGACCTCTTGCCTTAGAGCGATGCAATCCTCCGTTTTGTGACCTCGCTCCTGGTGGAACTCGCAGAGGGCGTTTGACTTTCTGGTGCTTGGGTCTGACCTCATATTTTGTGGCCACTTCACTTTTGGTCCGAGCTTTTCCAATGCTTAGACTATTTCTGAGGGTGATATACAAAATGTGTGAGCGGATAATAAAGGGGGCATACCTCTCCCGTTCCGGTGAGTCCCTGTCCTTGGCTTAGATGGGCCCTCTTCGTGGCGGGAGGAAGGCATGATGGCGATTATGATATATGGCTGATGCCTTTCTCGGTTGGGTCGTGGAGCTGCAAGATCTCTCCTAACATCATTTCTTCGACCCTTCCTGGATTCAGTATGTACCGAGGTCAACCGATGGGTTGGCCCATTCAGTTCGTCTTTGTCAGCACAGACTTCAGCACATTAGGCGTTGTGTATTTCAACCCAAGTGGTTGGAGGATATTTCATAGGTCGATTTAATAACTTTCTGGTCGCCCTTGAGCCATTCCTGTTCAGCACGTTTTGGAAATCTGCTACAGCCATACCTTCCGATACATTTAGTAAGGTCATCCCTACTCGGTTGAATCGATCAAGGAAGTCCCTCAATCCCTCTCGAGGGATTGTTTGATGGCGAATATATCATTCACTCTTGCCTTCGCTTTTTTGGACCCAGCAGGGTCGTTGCGAACTTGTCGGCCATCTCTTCGAATGTTTTGATAGAGCACACGGGCAGCTGTGAATACCAAGTTAATGCTCCTCCAGTGAGGGTTTCACCAAACCTTTTCAACAAGATGTAGGATACTTGTTCTTTAGTGAGATCATTTCCCTTTACTGCAGTGACATAATGAGTCACATCATCTTCGGGGTCGGTCGTATCGTCATATATTTTCAGATAAGGAGACACCTTGAAGGTCTTGGGTATGGCATGTGGGGCGGCTTCATCACTGTAGGGTTGCTCAACGAACCGACCGGCATGTCTTTTTGGCAAGAGTTTTGGGGCACCTAGTATTTTGTCGACTCTTTCTTGGTGCTCGCTCATTTGGTCCCAAAGTATTTTGTTTTCATTTTCCATTTCTTCCATCTTCCTCAAAATGGCTGTGAGGGTGTCGTCACCTGAATTATTAACATTGGGAGTGATACCTGTTACCGGAGGGAGAGCGCCGTGTTGCTCGGCTGTTGCTGGTGTAATGTAAGTCCTTGTATTTTCTCTAACTGCCTCATGGGCGGGCTTGTCATGGATGCTGATCAACATGTTTGTCAACCAAGCCTCAAGTAGTTTCTTCACTGCTGGTGGCGCCTCTTCCATTGTGGACGCGAAAGCTCCTTTACCGCGGGATGTTGTGATACTGTCGTGAGGGAGGGGCGACCCACTTCGCTTGGATGAGGTGTTAGGCGTAATATCTTCGCCTATTGTTTCAGAAACCTCATTGATGGTGTTTAAGAGGTTGGTGGTGAGATCGACCACTGTCTTCATTCTTTCTTCCCCATTACCTGCCATGTCAGATCTGTGTGTACAAGGAAGTATGAGTTTTGCTTTTTTTTTTTTGTGTGAAATGTGCCAGTTATAGATCTAGAAGGAACTAAAAATTTAACTAGGAAATTCCCATAGATGGCGCCAAATTGTTTGACCAAAAAATAAAAATCTTTGATTAAACTAATTAATTTTATGTAAAGAGGGATTAAACCTAGTTAATAATAATATCCTTAGATTTATAACTAGTAAACTCAAATAAAACAAGGCAGTGTTGGTAGAAGATTAAATGCAGTGTGCATTCAATGTTTCAAGATGAGTAATGATGAAAGAATATCAAGCAATAAATAACAATAAAATTAACGTAAACAAGGAGAATGATTCACCCAATATTGAATGAGGTGGGTGATTCTCCCCTCTACAGTGATGAACGATAGACAAATGCTAGAATATTGGAACTATTCTCGGATCTGATGGAAAAGTATGGAATATGGATAATCGAATTTCATTAGAAATGTAATGTTTGTATCTTTTCTAGAGAGAAAGTCATCTTCTCAAAAAGTGTTCTTATCATAGAATATTACATGTCTTTTCCTTTATCTCTTTTTTTTATTTATATGACACATACTCCCGCCAATCCCAAAAGTACAAGTACAAAGAATATTCAATAAAATATTCTTTTATATATCCTATTAGAAAAACTAGCTGTTAGCACTGTCCTTGATGACCTGGGCCGTTATTGATTGCCCGGGTACAAGCCCAGTTATCTACTAGTCGACCTCGGCCACATCGCTTTTCATAATATCGTTCCATGGCAGATTTTGACCTATACAAAGTAGACACATTTATGAAATTAATTGACCAATTTCACCTTTCATTTGAGATAGTTCAGCGCAAAATTACTTTTTTAAATTTCAGTCATTCTGCGCTAAACTTAAGAATATTTTATGCGGTCTAAAATCTAATTTAAATTTTATGCATAATAGAAATATTGTCAGTATGTTTGATATAAATATTTTTGTCCGGCTTTGCTTTCCACTGCCACTACCGCGCGCCGTTTCTCGTCTAAACCCTCCGCTACGATTTTCCCTCCTCTTTGGAGCTCAGGTCAGTGAAAGTAGTTTCCTTTACCTCCGTTCACAACTGCACGTTCCCATGGCGGACCTTCATCGGAAAACTTTCGGCCCACTTTCTCTTTTGAAGCATGTTCCATAACAAATATTATTAGACTGGACCATAGTTTGTGGAAGAGAGTGTTTGTGTTTTTTTTTTAATATGTTAAATTTTCCAGTGGTTAGCGCTTTTTGTTCATCGACTGTTGGTTTATCACGGCGATTTCTTTTTTTTTCTTCCCTCTTTTTTTAATTTTATTTATATTTATAGAGCTGAATGTGATATTTTGATATTCTTTTCTTCCTGCTTTTTCGAGCTTATTGTATATTGAGTAAATCGTGTTTTGGTGCAACGAGTGGTGTATTACTAGATTGGATTAAAATGGCATGCTAAACCACCAATTCCTTCTGCTCATTCAACAAGAATTTGGTTTTTTATATACGAAAAAGTATTTAGGAATTGGCATGATATGAGTTTAAGTTGAGTAATGTGGTCTGTGAGGATTCGCGTAGCTGACCCTAGCCTAGTTGTTGCTGTTGTAAAAAAGTATGCAGGAAAAATAAAACATTCATAGTATGAACATTAGACAAGAGCAATGGCATTCTTTGTCTATTTTCTTAAGCCGTATGCAAACCAACAATGTATAGTAGTAGTACTAGTACCCGTGCAATTGCAAAAGTAAAAGCAACAAGAATACCGGAAATTGTACCAGGATGTTTTACTAAGGCTTGTGGTAGGAAGACACAAGTTTCATGACCTCCGGGTATTATTTGGGACTCTGCAATAATACTGCCATTTTAGCAATACCTCATGCTTCTATAACTTCAATTTCTTTTGGATTTCATGCTTTTATTGCATCCCTTGTAACCTTCATCAGTCTAAATATTTTGGATTTTTAGAGCTGTGCGTAAAGTTTCATCAATATCCATGGGAAAGAAGCGGAAACACAGTGAAACTGCGACCGTGGCCAATGGGAATAAACATGAAGGTGCACCAGAAAGGCCTAAGAGGACTCTCTTAGGTTGGAAAGATGATTCCATTGACGAGAATAAGGAAACTAACTCTGGGGTTAGTTTTAGAAATAAAGAAAAGGTCTTGGTTACTTGTTCTCGTCGCATTAGCTTCAGGTTCATTTCTTCTGCTTTTATTCTTTATAGTCTTACAAAAATCCAACTTGTTGATGTGGTTGATTTGAGATGAATGTCTGTACTTGCTGTTGATTTGTATTTCAGGTATCGGCATTTAATGCTGAACTTGGTTTCCCTTTTGCCTCACTGTAAGAAAGATAACAAGGTGGAGTCTAAGGATAGTAAAGGTGCAACTTTGAATGAGCTAGTTGAGCTGAAGAGCTGTTCGTCTTGTTTGTTCTTCGAGGTACCCTGTCATTTCTGTTGCACAGTTTCAGTCGCCTTGCAAATTCAACTCTTGAAATGCAGTGGGTGTAGGTGTACTTTGTTTTGACTTAGCATAAAATTTTGAGTGAATCAATCAAAACCATGCCACATATAAACGTGGACCAACTTACCTGCTTGAACTACTCCTCTCTCTCTCCTCCTCCTCGTCTAGACCAATTTAGACTTGGTTAGTTGACATCTTCTGTGCTAGCAAATTTCTTCCATCTGTTTCCTATTTGCTTCTTCTGTTCTAGTCCTGCCAGTTCAATCCAGTTTTGGGAGATTATAGTCCCACCTAACACCAAACAACCCCCTTAGCTTGTGGATTATGAGAATTAATTAGGCAATAACCTTTTCTTTTTTTGTTTGGGGGGGGGGGGGAGATGTACAACCTCGTGGAATAAGCTCATGAGTCAAGACTGATGCGCTGAAAGGCTGACAGAGTTATGTGGAAGAAAATTCAGTGCTTATTCCTTTTTTCTTTTTACATTTTTCTTGCTTAATAATGGGGGTTACCTTGTCATCTTCAAATTCCTCCAAGATTTTATTGCTATGAGGAAGGATTTCCTTACAGAGAGAAGCTTGAAGCGTTATTATTCTAGATGATGTAGTTAGGCGAATTTTAGCTGTCCCTTTAACCATTTTGGCTAGTCATGGTGGATTGATTGTTTTAAAATATTTTAGCCTTTTGCATTTGGAAACTATGGTTCCATCACTTATTTGTCTTTTGTTGATTCAGCTGTCTCCTCGTTTCGGTTATGCTTTTGACATTTGTTATGCTTTATTTTCTGCTTTTCAGTGCCGGAAGGGAAAGGACCTTTATCTATGGATGGCCAAGTGCCCGAATGGTCCTTCTGTGAAGTTCTTAGTTAATGCAGGTAAGTGGATAATTCTCCTTACCAAGTTTTACAAATTGATTCTGATACAATTTGTATATGTTTACTGAACAATAAAGAGCAAAATACAAAATTGGTCGATCGGCTGAAACTAATGACATCCGCTAGCCATAAAGTGTATAAATTATGTATATTATATGTGTATAATACTCATATATACAAAAAAAATATTCATTTTGTCGGCTATTATTTTTGGGGGCGGCTACAAATATACATTTTTCAACAATATGAATAGTTGTCCGTCACACCTTGTCTTTTCTTTAATGAGGAAAGCTTCAAATTGTTATACTTTTTCGTCTGTTCTATCAGTGCACACGATGGAAGAATTGAAGCTAACTGGAAATCACTTGAAAGGTTCACGGCCTATCTTGACTTTCTCAAGCAACTTTGATAAAGACCCGCACTGGAAGCTTTTGAAAGAAATGGTCATACAGGTAATTCGACCTCAACTCAGTCATTCTACTTTGCACTTATCCCCACAAGGACTTATCTAAGATATAACAGTTTGTTGTTTCGTATTCCATTTTTACTTTTTGCTGATAATCATAACAGTTACTTTCAAGTTTTAAGAAATTTACCTCAGAATAGACAGAGAAGTCTACTTCTTGATCCTAGTTGCTAGACCTACCGAAGGTGCTAATCTTCATGAAACATTGTGGATTTGGGAGTACTGTGTTGGCACTTCCTCCATACCCCACAAGCCTTTTCCTTCATTCCGCATGCACTATAATCTTGTCCAGTATTTGTCTTTTCTGTTTTACAAAATTATACAGTGGTCAGAGCATTCTCTTAAATTTTGAATTATTTAATGTGATGTCTCTAGAGGTAGAGAAATATATGGCTGAAATACAAGATTACCTCCTTTGAGTTGAGTTCTATTATTTCATGATGTTTCAGATAATCACCCTTTAGCTCTTACCTTTTCTTTGCTGTGATTTTTCAGTTACCGTTCGGATTCTTACATATCATTGTGTTCTTCTGTTTCATCAGATTTTTGGAACTCCAAAGGATCACCGCAAATCTAAACCTTTCTATGATCATGTTTTTGTGTTTTCAATCCTTGATGATCACATATGGTTCCGTAATTACCAGGTTTGTTGTTATTCAAAGACTGACCATCTTCGCATGTTTTTTCCTGGGTAAGTAGTTATATATTTTATGAATAAACTAGCGCTAAGACAGTGCTTGTGGCTAGATGATTCAACTAGTTTCTTTAGATCCTCAGTAGGAAATCTATTATGGTTGGAAGTGTCTCTTGAGACCTCCATCATAACTTCTTACTAGCTATAGTTTAAAAATTTACAACCCAGCTAACTTAATTAAGCAAAGACTAATATATAAGGGAACAAACATAGTAGAAAACTTCTAAGGCAAATCTGAAGTACAAATAATACATGAGATCATGCTATGGATTAGTCTTAAACTCTTTGTTGGGGCTAGGTTTCTGCTATTGAACCAACCTTGCCTCTGAGGGACTGGAATGTAGAGTCACTACTTTCACCTCCACCTCCAAATACAATTGCAGCCGGTAGGTAACTGCAGCCTGAGTATTGCTAAAGCTTTTAGTAACTAGGACTTTGGATTTTAATCTATTTCTTTGTCTGATCTGGAAGAAGATGTCCATCAGCATTCACTTCAAAGCTGTCTCATTTCTAGGATTCTCTCGTCTCTTTTTTCCCCCCCCCCCATGAGAAGGGCTATACTTTATCCATATACCATGTGTTCTTAACTTGCATCGTATGACATCTTAAAATTTTGAACAGATATCTTGTCCTCATACTGGAACACAAAAAATAGACCGTGGGGACCTGGAAAAGATGACCCTTGTTGAGGTTTGCTATAAAACTCTCACCAGCTCAAATTGTGAGGTCTGTGATGTTTGATATTTAATTCATGTCTTTATGCGGATAGGTTGGTCCAAGATTCTGCTTGAACCCAATTAAGATATTTGGTGGTAGCTTTGGTGGCCCAACACTTTACGAGAATCCATTTTACGTTTCACCAAATCAGGTAACATTCATCCTCTGATCCTTATTGTTTTGCATAGATTGCCTTATTTGTCTACAAGGCATTGGGGAAGAAGTGGCTTATTAGGAGCAGATGCTAAATGTTTCTCCGCTCTTAAAATGCTTCCAGATCCGATCATTAGAGAAAAAACAGAAAGCCGGGAAATATGCTAAGAAAGTCAAAGCCAAGACTAGGAGAAAAAAGCATCAGTTGTCAAATCCTCTAGAAGTCGATGAGTTTGCTGATATGTGGAAGGAATGATGAATCATTGGCCAAACGTAGCAACTTTTTGGTTTTGCCATTGTTACTAAGGCTATTTTTTAATCACTGGACGCATCATTGAAATGAGAGCATCGCCAAGATGCTGCAGTTTTGATCTATTAGAACTTATGTTTGCTATCCTTTTAAACCATCTTCAGATTGTTTTATTTTGCAGGGGTAAAGCGAGTAAAAATGCCCTTAATTTCAGTTATGCAGTTTTCTATTATCATTTCTCTTGCATCAAAACATGATAACTTCCATGGATTAGATGGCTGGGTTATTTGCCTTTAGAATGCACACTATATAGCATGTAGTTCATCAGAGGGATTAACTGAAGTTCTGCATTGAGTTGAATCCTTATGTCTGAATCATTCTTATCAAAAAGTAGACTCTCAACCTTGACTTGTAGAAGGATGAACTGTACCAGTTTTGCTAGCAGTTACTGGAATTCTAGTAATAGTCATATTAATTGGAGCGATACCATATCAATTACTGGCTTAAACATTTTTTTTGTCATATGGGGCTCCTTATAGTCTTTTACATTGACAGTGTAAAGAAGTACTTACGCTACTGGGTTCCATAAGAGAGAGTTACAGATAATTGTGCTTCTAATAACTGTTAATTAGTTATCTGAAACTTCAGCTTCAACATGTTAACATGTATTAATATTCTATGCTGTCCTTTTTCTTGAGCTTGGAATGACTGCCTAGCGATGAGGACACTAATTTATTAGTTCGAACTGAGCAGCTGTGTAATTAATTAAATATTAGAATTATAGCTCAAAGAAACAAATATCTAGATGTGCAAGCAATTTTTTATCCTCATGTGGTTGCATATCTGGATTAAGTGTTTTTTTTTGTCTTTTGGCACACCCCTTAAAAAAATACTAACTCCTAGAGAAAAAAGGTATTTTGACTAAATTACCCGTGATTAAGATCTGCATATTATTAACTTGACATATTGGGATATGCAAATAAAGGTAAATTTTGACCTTCTCGATTATATAAAAGGACATTTATTTTGGACCAAAATTGTCACGATCCATTTTCTGAACAAGCCGTGATCGGAACCCGATCACTAAAATGACCGAGCGAACTATCTGCGCTTATCAAATCTATTATAACTTCAAACTTTTTATGCAACAAAGGAAATACTTTAACCAAATACTTTTAATTAATTTAAATATCTAAAATAAACCAGCTACAAAATTTATTTGTAGTAACTACTGAAATATTACAAAGTTATTATTTAAAACACCTAAATCTTAACCCAGTGACTGTGTCTATGAAGCCTCTATTGATAAACTAACGCACTGTTCAGGACATGAGATTTCCTGTCCAGTTCTCTAAGTAAACGAAGAAATAGCTAAACAATGACGACTCAAAGGAGTACTCCACGAACAAAAGCGGAGCTCGCCAATAGCACTGGAAGTGAGGGAAGTCCTAACTCGTAACCTGCTCGCCTACAAAATCGGTTCCTACGTTGTACCGTAGACCAACGTAGGTTCCCAAAAGAGAACGTCAGTACCATCAATTGTACTCAGTGAGTCTCAAAAACAGGGGACGAAACTTTAATAAAATCTACATTACGAGCAAAGATTCTAAAGGCATGGAAACTTAAAGCTTCTAAGAACAATTCTAAAATAAGTGCATAGTAGCAGTTTATGAATATTCTAAAAGAAATTCTTTTCCTTTTCTTTCTTTAAAAAAAAAAATTCACTTTATACTTTGGGAGTTTCAACTATCTAGACCTATATCTGTCTTAGTCACCGTGTGATCGGCACGGGTTCAATCCCAACCTGATCGAGTAGGCCCAATCCACGAGGTGCCACTCGCTTCATGGTTCTCAGCGCCCATGTATCATACCTTAGCCTGGCTAAGTAAATTCTCAGCAACGAGACCCTCGGCTCATATGCTCCCTACTTTGGCACAAGTAGTTTCAGGAAGTCAATGCCTTGATCAGTACCATTGGCCTGGACGATGACCCCTTCTCAGAATAGAGGATACTCCCAAAAATCCTTTCTTTCTAAAACTTCATCTTGCGACTTTTCAAGTCTAAATCTTTTCTGGAACATCCTATACATATTCATACTGGTATCCTTAAATGTAAAGCATGGCATAAGAATGAAATAAACATTCAAAAGTATATCTAGAGATTCTTGCTTTTTCATAAATTTTCAACATGAAAATGGCATATAAGAATAACACAAAAATCTGAAAATTTATGCACATATATCATAATAAATCATCTAAACTTTTGTTAGAACAATTCTAAGTTAATAGGTAGTCACTCGCTCCAACTAAGTACATATAAACTCTTTTAAAAAATTCATCAAACACCTTGTATGCGTGCTTTTGTGAGTTAAACCACTTTAGTAAAGGGTTATATCAACTCACCTCAAAACTCCTTGAGCCAATATGTAAGCCCCAATCCAATTTATACCTGTCAAACAATTGATTCTACAATAACTAGTGTATTTGAACTAATTTTAAAGTTTCACACCTAAACATGGAATTTACTGTTGATACAGAGAAAGAGGGGAATCAACTATTCAATTCTTACCTACTACTACTTTAGGATAATTGACAATAGGAAATTTTATATACCCGAGTTCAAGAATTTGTGATATTTAAAGAACCCTAGAATTTTCGTTGTAATTTTGTGGCTGCCTCTATTTCGTATAAAGCTTTAAGCCCTTTTGATGTGACTGAGTAAACAGAACATGAGGCGTTCTGTTTTGCTATATTGTTGCCCTTTTGTTCAATTCTGATGTTTATCTATGTCAATACCACACAACAGGGGAGGGGGGATGATTTATGTGGTGACCAATTTTCGCGTGCAATAGTTATAGAAGGACCATGTCCTTCTATGTGTTCCAACTCCTACAGTTTGTGGAATAATAAATGCGTAGTTTAAAGAACACAACAATTTTTCGTGGAAAACACCNCAATGAGCCAAACAGCATTTACAAAATAAACTCTTTTGTAAACCTAAGGATTAACTCTAACCCTTTGTGGCAAACTAGCCTCTAGCTATTTGCGACAAACTTCAAGTTAACTATAACTTGAACACTCAGTACCTGTTACAATTGCTTCTAGATAAGGTTGAAAGGTATAATTTGTAAATACCTACTACAAATAAACTATAATAAAAGACAACAGACGGAACTGGTTCTTCTAGCTTGTTCAATTAGCTCCAGATTCGCACTCTCCAATTTGGCTCGAACTGCTTGCAAGATTTCTTCACGAATTTTGCTCTCAATTCTTGATAAATTTCTATTTTTTGTGCGTCCCTTTACAACAAGAACATTCTGCAATATATAGGAGTTAGAAGATAAGGAATTAACTAGAATCCTAATGCAACTCTTCCTTGGTGGAAGAGTTCTAGTCAAACTCAACTCCTCAAATCCTTTCTTATCTTAGATTCTGCTCTTATTGAGTAAGGAGTCCTTCTCCTTATCATTTTTCAATCTTTTCGATCAGGAGATATCTCTTATTTTCCAGATTTCGTTTATCTCCTGCATGTGCACCTCACGTTCCTTTAACTCTGCATGTGTCTATGTCTCCAGTGATGGACCTGGTTCATCTCTGAGTTCCTTTGTCAATCTTCAAAACTATTCTCTTTCTTGGGCCAACAAATTCCCCCTTTTTGATGATGACAAACTCTGTGCTTAGGCATGTAACCAATTTAATCCAACATTAACACATTTTAGAGTATTGAGCATTTATCATAAAAGAACCAGGGTCATTAGGTTATAAATATCACTGTTCATAGCACAACCATTTCNGGCAGGGCTAAGAAATTAAGGCTTGGAAGAACTACGGACTTGGTTCGTTTAGCCAAGGTAGACGGCTCAGCAGATTTAGAAACAGATGAAGACTTCTTTGAGGAAGTCTTGGCTTTCTTGGTCTTAGGGGTCTGACCTCTAACTCTGCCATTTTTTCACTTTGATGGACCAGGTCTATCTCTTCCACTTCAACAGCCTCAATAGGCTCAACAACTTTTTCTTTCCCTTTTTCCACTCTTTTCTTCTTACTCTTCTCTAAAGCTCTCTTCAACTCGTCCTCACTTTGCTTTAACTTGCTCCTTGTAGTTCTTCCTCTTGGAAGAGAAATATTAGAAGAAGCAACTTTTCTTTTCTTGTTGACTCTTGTTGTTCCAGGGGTTGTAGCCTTAGGAGTTCGTTTCTTCTTAGGTTTGTAACTGTTACCTATCTTTTTCAGCAGACCCGTCAGTGTTTCTTCAACAGATGAACCAAGTTCATCTGCTTGCTTTCCAAGATTCACTAGTCCTTCAGCGGCTTCTCCTGATCCACTTCCCCCTGCGTTCTTGCTACTTTCTTCCTCCTTCTCTGGATCAGCTCCAAAAATATCCATTCTAACAAATTCAGAGGTGGGTGAAGAATCAGCCACTTCTTTCCCTTTTCCTCTTCTCATTACTCCGTACTCCCTCACTCTCCTTTTATTTTTCTATTTTATTTTTACCTCCTCTCCTTATTGTATCAGGCATTTCCACATCTACCACAGACCCAACCAATATGAACCTATTTTCTAAGTTTTAAGCAACCTCAGAAGAAGGTTGTGGTACAAAAGTTACCTGTTCAGAATCGGAAGACCCAATTTCTTCCCCCTCAGTCACCGACTTGAAAGAGTCATCAGAAATTTGGGAATGGTTCTTTAAGGGAGGGGATGGCTTGAATGAAATTTTAGTTTTGAATAGACGGTTAAGGCTTCGCTAGAATCTAGGTATTTTAATTTGGTGAGGATTCTTGTTGAAACGGAACTGGTTTAAAGTCAATTGGATGGGCTTTTGAAGATATTGGGTTTGAGTAGGACTCTTCTCATGATTTAAATATTAGTATTTCAAATTGTGCAAAGTGTAGAACACATACCTCGCTATTCAGATGAACCAACAATGATTAACCAAGTTCTTCACTAAGAATGCTCTTGATCATGTCTTAATTTGCCAAAATAGAGAAAATTTCATTAGAGATCAGTGAGTCATATTAACACATGGCACAGGAGTATAGTATGAGACTGAGCAAATATTAATCTAGTTATTTATACAAACTCCAGATTTTCTAGCCAAAAATACATTTTTTTCATTTTTCATTTTCTTTTATGTACAATCTGAATTGGTTCATTAGGTGATCTTAATCATCCCTAACTCTAACTTATTCCTTTCAAAATTCTCTCTACTTAGTGCTTTAGTAAAGATATCAGCAATTTGTTTATTAGTAGCACATAATTCAATATAGATCATTCCCTTCTCATAGTTGTCTCTTAAGAAATGGTGTCTAACATCTATGTGCTTTGTTCTTTTATGATGAACGGGGTTCTTCGTCATACTGATATCACTAGTGTTATCACAGAAGATAGGGATACATCCAACCTCTATACCAAAATCCATCAATTGTTGTTTAATCCATAATAACTGAGCACAACATGAGGTTGTAGCCACATACTCAGCCTCAGCAGTAGATAAAGCTACTGAATTATGTTTCTTAGTAGCCCAAGACACAATACATGAGCCCAAAAAATGTCACATACATGAGGTGCTCTTTCTATCTACCAAAAAGCCTGCATAGTCAGCATCAACATATCCCACAAGATCAAAATTACTACCTTTAGGATACCAAAGACAGAGGTCTGTGGTGCCTTCAAGGTATCTCAAGATTCTCTTCACTATAGTTAAGTGTGATTCCTTTGGATTAGCCTGAAATCTTGCACAAAGCCCTACGCTGAAGACAATGTCAGGTCTACTGGCAGTAAGATACAACAATGAATTAATCATTCCTCTATACAACTTTTGATTGGCAGATGAACCAGGTTCATCTATATCTAGTCTTGTGGCTGTTGCAATAAGAGTGTCAATTTCCTTTGAGTCTTCCATTTTAAATCTTTTAAGCAATTCTTTCACACATTTTTGTTTATGGATCATAGTTCCATTTGAATTTTGTTTAATTTGTAAGCCTAAAAAGAAGTTAAGCTCACCCATCATGCTCATTTAAAATTCACTCTACATTAGTTTAGCAAATTCTTTACTTAGCTTTTCAGAAGTTGCCTCAAAGATTATGTCATCTACATATATCTGCACTACTAAGAGATCTTTACCTTTTTCCTTCAAGA
>MDKI01051071.1:0-13138 GCA_005239505.1 Nicotiana paniculata | reverse complement strand
TATTCAATTATCTAGCTAAGCGTCTTAATCATGTTTAAGACAACATAATTATCTAATCATGATCTTACAATCCCATGTGGATCATAAGTTAGCAAATAACTTATATTAGCATGTAAATAAAATTAATGTCAAACCAATTAACATTTATTACATGTTATTCAAATTCACGCAAAATTTATTTTAATGTTAAACTAATTAACATATTAAACATGTTAAACAAATTAACAAGTATTTCTTATATTAAACTAATTAATATTTATATCATGCTCAACAAACTAACATAAAGCATGTGTTTGACTAATTAACAAAAGTAATGTTAAAAATAATTAACATTCCAAGCATGTTAAACAAATTAACAAATAAATATAATGTTAGACAAATTAACATTTTAAAGCATGTTAAACAAATTAACAAACAAATGTAATGTTAAACAAATTAATATTTCAAGCAATTGAGATAATAAAACAATTATAGTTTCCATAAAAGAATATAAGTACTAAATTTATGTTCTGAAATTTGGTCCATATGACATTTATATAATCTAAAATTTAATAAATAAGTAACAGAACCTAAATTAATTTTGTAAAATATGGAATTTATTCACAAAACTCTTTCTATTAACCCATATAAAAAATTAAAGAGAGTGGTACAATGGGCCTTTAGCCCAAAGTTCATGGCTGCCAACTTAAGAGAGGCCAAACCTCTTTTCAGTCATATTGAGATGAGCTTTAGACCAATAATCTATATTCTGCTAGGATTAAAAATAAGCCCAATTCATACCCATCATAGACAGAAGCCCAGTAGTCTCTCTATTAAACGAATTTTAATAAAAACCTTATTTTTTTTATTAGTGTTAGATTAGAGGAAAAGGACGAAACTCTCATCTGTTAGCAACAGCCACCGGAGACATGAAGCAGCAAGCTCCAATTAAAGAGAGAAAAAAAATTAGTTTCTCCTTTCCTCTTTTTCATTGCACCCGCCAGCCCCTTTAATTTTAGGAGCAGAGAAAATTTTTAATTAAAAAAAATTCTATAGGGTCTTAGAAAAAAAGAGAAAACCATTTTCTCTTCTTCATGTTCGCCATGTTTTAGCCGTCACCAGTTATTATGGAGCACAAAGCTCCATTCCCTTTTGTTTGCAGAGCATAAAGCTCCATGCGTGATGGCTTTCAACATAAACCAGCATTGGTTTGATAGTGGCACGGCGTTCGGGTAGTCCCAATTGGTCTGATTTCAAAAATTAATTTCGTTAAAAATTAATATATATCTATCAAGAACAATATTAGAAAAAAACTGATTCAAAACTTGATTCCAAATCAGTGTGAAAAATTGTTCTAGCAATCCTGGTTGCACAACAAATGTACAAAAAAATTACATATCACAAAGATCTAGATTAACACAGAAATTTAGAACTATTCTATATATGTATCCGGACCAGAAAACCAGCCTATGGCTCTGATACCAACGAAGGAACACGTTAATCTAAACACATTAGATAGCGTGTAAAACGTAAACCGAGAACTTACTTGTTCTTCGTGAAGCGGAAGCGAAAACGGATGAACCGCGGCTGGAATTACTGGTCGGCGGTGGTTGTCACGGTGTGTTGGATTAACCCCCAATTCCACAGTCTAAGCCTAGTTCAGTTGAGAGAGGAAGAAAGAGCGTAAAAAAATACTGCTTAGCGTATATTTAATGTTCATACTAAGTGTACTTATATATGGAATATTTAGGGTTAACTAATAACTCTATTGGGCCTTAGAGCACCCCTTATGGGTGGACCCAATATTTCCTACATAATAGAATACAAACTAGTACTCACTCTATTTCTTCATACATCTTATAAGATAAACTAGGCAAAATACATAAGTTGTCATTTGACCTATGGCCCAAATCTTCCTTACACACTTTTTACGAACAAAAATTACTTTACACACGCAACCTTTTTAAAGTGTGTCTAAAACACACTTCTTTTGCAACGTGGCACGCGCGTGCTTAACAAAAAATATAAGCACGTTCAGCTGTTAATTTCTTATTCCAATCCTTATTTAGATGACAAGTGTCAAAATTTTAATTTTTTTCTTTCTCTTCACATTATTTGGTCTCCTCTTTGAACACCCCCTCCTTCCGACACCCCGTCTCCTTCTTCATCTCACATCATTTTCTTCTCTTGAAAAATTATGGCTATTTATTTATTCACATTCAATATGAAATTGCTAAAACGATTTGAATTATTTTTCTCGTAGATCCCTAGTTTTTTGGTTCTTTAGCTTCTAGTTTTTTCCATACACTTTTATTTTTCGGTTTGTTTTAAGATTTAATATGTTGTTCCCCATATTATCTCTGTTCACAAATTTCAAAAATTGATAAAAGAAGATAAATTTTCGAAGAAAATTACAGAGCCTCATTGCCTCCTTTTCGGCACACACCAACACTGAAAGTACAAGAGGGGAGAGGGGTGAATTGTGGCCTATTAAAACTTGGTTGATTAAGTATGATTTTAGTCGACTAGGTTTCGCACAACAAACAGTTAAAGTAGAGATGAACCAAGCAAACTTAAAGATAAACAAGACACAATAATTTTTATACTGGCTCAGTACCAGTGTGGTACTTACGTCCAATTTTCCTTGGGTCACAAGGGTTCTCTTAGATCTTTGATAAAAGGTTACAATAGTGATGGTTTTAGTTCGTTCACCATCAACAATATTTAGCAACATTAGTTTCTGTGATGTTGACACAACTCTCCTTTTGTATTCTAACTCTTTCTATGTTTTACGAACTTGTAAACTCAAGAATACAGTATTTGTATTAAGAACTAGAGAGACTTAGAAAACAGTTTGTGTAGTTGCATGAGTCTTCTTCTTGAGATTGGCAGTCTTCTTATAGGAGAGTTTGGATAGCCGTTGCAGATTGATCTTGATTGAGGCATAGAATCCTCTAAGAGATTTGACCTAAGGGGTTCCTCTGAATCCTGCACTTGAGATGAGCTGGATTCATTTATGTCCTTCCCTTTTCATGTCCATATTTCATGGAGTGATTTTAGGCTTCGACTTGGTTGATCAATCTTCTAATATAGTTCCTGAGGAAAGGTCTGATATTCTTGAGCTGCACTTGATATGTTTCCTTGTTAGACAACCTCGATGTCCTTTGATTGAGACTGAGACAGCGGGACTGATTTGGTTTCCTTTTTGATGGCTTGACTTCCTTTGATTTAGCATTGTCAAGTTCTCTTTGATCACGTTTCCTTTTTTTGATGTCCTTACCGTAAGGACTTTCCTTGGAGTGGTGCCTTGCTTTCTGCAATCAAATAGATATGATTAGTTTTGCACTGTTGTCATCATTGAAAAAATAAGATGTAACAATCTCCCCCTTTTTGATGATGACAATAAAGAGAGAGTAAACAAAGTATACAAAGTATACTTCCCTTTCATATAACTTGAGATGCCCGTCTCCCTGAGTTGTTACTTAGATGTACGCATCACTGCTCCCCCTTAGTTGTTGTTGTGGTTTACTCTTCAGATTTTTCTCCCCTTTTGACATCAATCAAAAAGGAAAGAAAATGCAGACTGGACATACAAAATACAGTATATAATAAACAGATAATATAGATACTAGTTAGGGTAGCAGAAGTTATGCCTTCAACAGAGGCATAGAGCGATGGTTCGTACAGACCACTGCAAAAATAAGTCACAAAGAAAAATCAAGAAAAAAAATTATTTTTAACACACACACGCCTTAATTTCTCCCTAGAAAATAATTTAGGGTATTGATCACTTTGGTGCAAAATGAGTCATAGGAGGTTTCAACTTCTTTGGAGAGTTTGTCCATCTTTTCTGTCATGGAGTTGAATGCCTTGATTCCTTGCCTCGGCGTGGCTCCCATGTCCATCCTAAGCTTGTCCACATCTGTACCTGTTTCCTTGGTGACTTCCCTGATTTTGTCCACCTGTTCTTTCATTTTAATGAGCAGGAGTTTTTCCCCATCTAGATTTTGCTGAATCTGCTATAAACTGTGAGAGGCAGTCGACTGAGAATCTGGTGGTTCAGTGGGAGCTTCAACCTGTACTGGAGCACTTTCAACTTTGGCACGCCTGACCCATCCATCATCACTTAAAGTGTAACCCATCATAGCAAAAGTTGTCTTATCATGGGAACTGATAATGTACTTGGGTGAGAAAGGTCCTAAATCAACCTTCATAACTTCAAGAATATGTGAGATAAGCAAGACATAGGGTAGACAAATAGAAGAAGAGGATATATCCCTGATACTTTCAAGCGTATACTGACGAATCCACACAAACTAGTCAAGTCTTTTATTGTTCACAAGATAGTAAAGAACAAAAATATATATTATATACAAAGTGCTGACGGACCCAGTTCTAGGAAGTAAAGTGGTGGCTATCATGTGGGCCAAAACACGATGCTCAAACTTGAGATTTTTGGGACCAATGTCAGGAGGATTATCAAACAAGAATGCTTTTACCTCTTCTAAGGAAACTTCAAAATCTTTTGGCCAGGAATTTGGCACAAAAACATCGTACCCGTTAAACTTAGCAAAAATATCTTCTCAAATTGATAAGAATGAAGAACAATTCGAGTGCCTAAAACTATGGACTCCAAGTCATCTTTATCATTAACAAACAAATTAGCATAGAACATTCTCGCAGGCTCTTCATACACAGAATTTTCAATAGTATTGAACAAAGAAGAAAGGCGTTGAAAGTCAAAAATAGCAATCACATCACAATGCAAACTTTTCAGAAGAGAAATACTTACAGAGCGTCCATAAGCCATAGATATTGACTTATAGGACACAAACCTTGATTTCTCATTTGGTCCACGGAAGATTAGTTTGTCCTCTAGCCCAAATTCTGTACTTTCCACTTTCTCTTTCTTGCATGCAGGCTTTTTGGGGGTTTGCTCCATTGGTCTCTTTCCGACCTTTTTCTGGCTAATAGGTAGATCCTTCGAAGATTCACTACTTTTATTGTCGGTTTTGAGGAAGCCTGAGTCGATGGATGATTCCAAGTTTACGATTTCTTCAGGGTTGTGGGTTTTTTGAAAACGTCTGCTTAGTCTAGTGGCAGTGGAAGATGAGAGGTTTCTTTTCTCCATGGTGAAGAATTTTTTTTAGAAGATATGAAGAATGAGCGGGAGAAGAGGGTACTTATCTAGGCATTTGGAAGGTTGACGTGCTGCATTAGTTAAGGGAAAAAGTGGATTCAGAAGGAAGTAACACTTCTGAGGGGATGCTTCGGCGGTACTGATGGAAGTGTAATAATTACACTCACATAAAAATTAATACACTTCAAAAATTAAGCAAACTTAAAAAAGGAAATAAAAATATTTTAGATACGAAAGATTTTTTTACAAAATAGTCATAATGCCAATCTTTTTTCGCAGTAAAAAAAATCTTTCTTCAAAAAGTAGTTTTGTAAAAATATCAGCAAGTTGGGACTCAATACTAATAAATTCTAATACAATATCACCTTTTACAACATGATCACAAATAAAATAATGCTTGATTTCTATCAGCTTTGCCCTAGAGTGATACACAAAATTTTTTGACAAACATATAGTACTAATATTATCAGAAATATAGGAGTAGAGGTAAGAGATAAATCATAGTCGAGAAGTTGATGCATTATCTAAAAAACTTGTGTACAGTAACTTCCAACAACTAAATATTATGCTTCAGTCGTTGACAGGGCAACACAATTTTGTTCTTGCTATGCCAGAAAATTAGTGCATTTCCCAACAGTTGGCATGTGTCACTAGTACTTTTCCTGTTAATCTTATCACCTGCAAAAGCATATTTTCTACCACCAATACTTGCAGTTCTAGTTAGACCAAACAAATCCATATGGAAGAGTTGAAGAGGTTTAGTAGTAGAAATAATGTTTTTGATTTTGAAAGATGAACGAGTTTGTTTTCCTAGTTTACATGCATCGCAAATATGATCTTTTGAAAAATCAGATATGGAAAACCAATAACAAGATCGTATTTGGAAAGTTTTGAATAGTATGCATGCTAGCATGTCCAAGGTTTCTATGTCATACTCAGGGATCATCAATCATAGAAGTAAGACGAATTTGATACCCAGAATATCGACATTACTGATAATATAGACATTCCTAACTCTATTACCATAAATAATAACTTTACCTGATTCATCATCTATAAACCAACCATGTTTCTTAAAATGAACCTCATAGTCACTGTCACATAGTTGACTGATACTGAGAAGATTGTAACCAAGTTCATCAACCAGGTATACTTCGTCTACATCACATGTTGAGCTTAGAGGAACTTTTCCAACTCCAATTACATTTTATTTTGATTTATTTCCAAAGGTAAATGTTCCTCCATCTAGTTTGGTGACTGCTTTGGATAATTATTTGTCACTAGTCATGTCTGGAACACGCGTTGTCAAGATACCATTTTCCTTTTCGATTCTTCTTGCAGTGTTCCTGTAAAACCAAATTACTTGTTTTTAAGTACCCAATCCTGCTTGGGTCCTGAATGTATATGTTTCTGAGTATTAGATTAACTGGAGGATTTAGGTCGCCATACACATCTCCTGTTGTCCTTGAACCTGCAATGATTAGAAGTGTGACCAAGTTTTTCGGAATAAAAAATAAGATGAATTATTGGGATTTTCAGATCCTCTTTCGGCTCTGATTCCGTTCATGCATTGGTTAGTGTTATGACCATTTTTACCACAATAAAAGCAAGCATGGAAATTTCTAGTTCTAATCAAAGATATATGATGAACAATCTAATTTGATTTGACAGAACTATGACTGGTGGATTTTGCAATCCATTCATTTGAAGTTCGTTAACTTCATCTTGAAGCATATCACACTCAATTTCACAGATTTCCAACTTCAACACTCGGTCTTTCTTTTCTCTTTGAATTTTTCTGAGTTCATTTAGAACTCTCTCAATATCTATAAGAGCAATATCAATTAATTTTTGGAGTTCATAACAGTTAGGACATGTAGGAAGACGTACTTCACTGGTTCCCTCATATGCCATAAGACCAAGTTCACCTGAGTCCTCTTCCTCATATGTTCCTTCGTCTGTCATGAGCCCAAGTTCTCCTGAGTCCTCATTTCTATCTTACTTTATGGCCATGAAACACATATTTGCAATTTCTTCATGGTCATATTCTTCTTCATCACTCTATGCTCCAAAAGACTTCTTCTTTTGTAAGTTCCTACTGAGCTTCTTCTTCAGTTCGGGGCATTCGGCTTGAATGTGTCCATGTTTTCCACATTCAAAGCATCTTCCATCATTTTTATCATTTTCATTATTCGTCCTTCCTTTTCTGAAGTTTGTTTTACCTCTCCTGCTATTTCTGTTTTTCCTCATCATGCTTGTTACAACTTGAGAGAGCATGGCAATATTTTCATCATGTTCTCCTCCTTCCTCTTCCTCTTCATTTTCTAGTTCAGCCACTGTTTCTTTAAAGTCAACTATTTACTTCTTTTCTTGGTGAATCTGCCTGTCCAAGTGAGTTTTCTAAAGGCAATTAGATCACCTCTAAGTTCATCATAGGATATTTTGTCAGGGTACTGACATTCCAGAGAAATAACCTTGGGCTGCCAAATCGTGGGAAGACTTCTAAGAGTTTTTCTGACTTCATTTGAAATAGCTCATAGTCTCGAACTAGAAGATTGATTCTTATTTCTTTCACCTTGTTGGTTCTTTCATACGTGATCTCCAATTTATCCCACATTTCCTTAGTAGTTTCACAACTTGAAATCTTTTAATATTCTTCTCCGATAGCATTATACATCAGATTTTTTGCTTTGGATTCATTGTTATGACAACTGATTGTTCATCAGTGCAATCATCTAAGTCAAGTGGATCAGTTGATACTATGACTTGACCATTTTCATCTTTCTTTGACGGAATTGGAAGATTTTCCTTTTTAATCACGCGCCTAACTTTAATGTCATACTGCGTAGTGTATGTTTCCATACGTACTTTCCAGTAAGAAAAGTATGATCCTGAGAGGTTCCTTCTTGAAATAGTGCTCCGACGACTGTGTTTGATCCCATGATCTTTTCTCCACTAGTTGTTAAGTAAAGTTTGTGAGCCTTTCTCTGATACCAATTGGAAGTACAAGAGGGGGTGAGTTGGGGGGGGGGGATTTTGGTCTATTAAAACTTGGTTGACTAAGCATTAGTTTAGTCGACTAGGTTTTGCACAACAAACAGTTAAAGTACAGATGAGCCAAGCAAACTGAAAGATAAACAAGACACAACAATTTTTATACCGGTTCAGTACTAGTGTGGTACTTACGTCTAATTTTCCCTGGGTCACAAGGGTTCTCTTAGATCTTTGATAAAAGGTTACAATAGTGATGGTTTTAGTTCGTTCACCATCAACAATATTTAGCAACATTAGTTTCTATGATGTTGACACAACTCTCCTTTTTGTATTCTAACTCTTTCTATGTTTTACGAACTTGTAGACTCAAGAATACAGTATTTGTATTAAGAACTAGAGAGACTTAGAAAACAGTTTGTGTAGTTGCGTGAGTCTTCTTCTTGAGATTGGCAGTCTTTTTATAGGAGAGTTTGGATAGCCGTTGCAGATTGATCTTGATTGAGGCATAGAATCCTCTAAGAGATTTGACCCAAGGGGTGCCTTCGAATCCTGCACTTGAGATGAGTTGGATTTATTTATGTCCTTACCCTTTCATGTCCATATTTCATGGAGTGATTTAAGGCTTCAACTTGGTTGATCAATATTCTAATATAGTTCCTGAGGAAAGGCCTGATATTCTTGAGATGCACTTGATATGTTTCCTTGTTAGACAACCTCGATGTCTTTTGATTGAGACTGAGACATCGGGACTTATTTGGTTTCCTTTTTGATGGCTTGACTTCCTTTGATTTAGCATTGTCAAGTTCTCTTTGACCTCGTTTCTTTTTTTTTGATGTCCTTACCAGAAGGACTTTCCTTGGAGTGGTGCCTTGCTTCCTGCAATCAAATAGATATGATTAGTTTTGTACTATTATCATCATTGAAACTTAGATGTCACAAACACAATATAGATTCTCTTTTTCATTCTCCACCCATCTTCTCTTTAACCGACACCACCATGAATAGCCGCTTAGCAAAGGTCAGGTCGAGTTTCCAGTCAATTTTTCATGGTGAAATGCAACGTAAAGTTCATGAATTTGTGAAGTTTTTATCTTGATTCTTTTTCGTAGTTTTCTCCTATGTTTATTTTCAAGTAGTTTTTGTGAAATTTAAATGGATCTTCAAATGAATTAGAAATAAGTTATTAGGTGGGTTCAAAGTGAAACAATCTGTTTTATTGTTGTAAAATGAGCTATTTGATTTCAAAATTTTGGCTTGGGGTCCTAAAGTTCTGTTGAATCTGAAGGTGGCGCCGTCTGGTTTTCTTCCCGGGAGAGAAATGCTTGCAAAAGAGAAAGAGATAGAATTGCTAAGGGTATATATGTAAACTTTAAGTGTTTTATTTTTAAAAAAATTGAATAACACGTGTCACCACCTTATTGGTGCGCGGAATTACACATATTCTGAAAAAAATGGTCAAAAAAAAAAATAGTGTGTTTTAGACTCACTTTAGAAAGGTTGCGTGTGTAAAGTAATTTTTGGTTGCAAAAAGTGTGTAAGGGGGATTTGGACCATAGGTCAGGTGGTAAATTATGTATTCTGCCAATAAATTCCTTTTTTTTTTGGTAAGTAAAATTTTTATTTCACAAACCAAGTATCATCTTTACAATTCATTCCTCTAGGCACTTGGACATCTTGCCTCAAGTCCTATACTCTACTACCTTTCTAATTACATACAAAGAAAAATAAAACAAATAACACTAAAGTCTAGGATATTCCTTCATCTCTTGTAATTTCCTATCTAACTTTTTGTATTTACTTCCACAATAATGGATTTCCTGTGCTATTACTCATAAAATTGCTTCCTTCAGTCTGGTTTTCTTTTGAAAAATTCTCAGATTCCTTTCGTGCCAAATATGATAAACACATGAAGCCAAACAAGTTCTATACATGTGTGAGCTTGCAGATTTTCCTTTCACATTCCTTTCTGCCCATCTCATTTCTTCAGACCACCCTTTAGCTCTCCTTTTAATCCCTTGCCAGTCTAATACATTATTCCAGATTTGTGCTGTTATTCCACATTCAAAAAATAGATGCTCTGCATTTTCTGGCTCTCTCTTACACATAGGACATGAAATATCATCGACTAAACTCCACTTTGCCACTCTATCTCTTGTCAGCAACCTACCATGTAGATTCAAGTATAGAATGAACTGCCATCTAGGAGCTGCATAGTTGTTGCATGTTAGCCTTCTCCACGAGCATTTTTGATACTCACCCTGAAACTTTCTGTAAATCTTGTGTATGATGAACTTGTCCATCTGCTTGATCTCCTCTTATTTTATTCCTGCTTCCTCCAAATAGTCTGCAACCTTAAGAATCTTCTGTACAATCCACTATACTTGCATTGGTTTTTCCACAGACTAGCTCTCTTTTCATAGTAGCAATGTATCCATTTCACCCATAATTTATCTTTCTTGCTGCATATATTCCACAGCAGTTTGCATACTGCTGCTCTATTCCACAGTTGAATGTCCATAATATTCATCCCTCCTGCTACTTTAGGCATACATATTCTGTCCCAAGTAATGAGTGCCCTATGTGAGACATCAACACCCCCTGTCCATATAAACCTCTTACATATACTCTCAATCATTTGTATCAACTTTTTTGGTGGAGTAAAAATCTGAGACCAAAAAGTTTGTATTGAGAATAGAACACTCTTGATAAGTTGTACTCTCCCTGCATAAGACAGAAACTTGGAAGTCCAACTAGTAATTCTACCAATGATCTTATCAATGAGTGGTTTACATTGAGCAAACTGATAGTCTTTTTGTGCTGAGAGGGACCCCTAGATATCTTATAGGCAATTCACCTTTAATGAAACCTAGATGATCCAATGATTCATTTTGAACATTCTGATGCACCCCTCCAAAATAGACACTGCTTTTATCCACATTTGCTTCCAGCCCAGATACCTTTGAAAATCTTTTAAAACAAGCATACATTTCCTTCACTGACTCCATATTCCCTTTACAAAATAATAGCAAGTCATCTGCAAAATTTGTTGTACTATGCTCAGCTTTGCACACTTTAGATGAAACTTAAACAACTTGTTCTCCTTCAATCTTTGCATCCCCCTTATTAAGTATTCCATGAATAGAACAAACAAGAAAGGGGATATGGGATCCCATTGTCTTAGTCCCTTCTTTGTTGGAAAAGGCTTCATAGGATTCCCATTGATGAGTATAGAATATGAGACTGTTGTTATACACTTCATGATCCAAGTGATAAACATTTCCGGGAAATTTTATGCCTTCCTCATATCAATCTTCAAACAACATCGTGGAGTAATATTCTTCCTGCTATATCCTTTCACTATCTCATGGCTCAGTATAATGTTGTCTGAAATTATCCTCCCAGGGACAAAAGCTGATTGGATATCATCAACCAAATAATCCATAACTCCTTGTAGCCTATTTGTTGTGATCTTTGATATGATTTTATAGATAGTAGTGCAACATGAAATAAGTCTAAACTCTGAGACTCTTGATGGATTCTGCACTTTAGGAAAGAGGGTCACTGTGGTACAGTTTATTGGCCTGTACATGTCTGCAGTTCTGAAGAAATCCTGAACTGCTTCTACTACTTCATCCCCTATGATTGGCCAGGTCTTCTTGAAAAATAATGCATTATACCCATCACACCCTGGAGCTTTAGAATCATCAATGCTTTGTAATGTTTTGCATGCTCCCTTGTTACTGGCTCTATCAGTTTGACTTGCTGAGCTCTTGTCAACCCGCTTCCTTGCTTCATCACCTCTGGTTCAATAGCTAGTATCTCATCTGCAACTGCTCCTAATAGTTTCTGATAAAACTGGATGATTTCCTGTTCAACTTCCTTCTGATTCTGAGTGTGAACACCTGCCTGGGTTACTAGCTTTGTAACTCTCTTTTGAGCATTCCCGTTCTTTATACTCGCATGAAAAAATGTTGAATTTGAGTCACCTAACTTCAGCCACTGGATCCTAGACTTTTGTTTCAGAACGCTCTCCTCAATTGTACTCCATTTAACTTTTCTTTGAGATCCTTCTCATCTTTCTTCAGCATATCTGCATGGTTAGGGTCTCTCATTTGCTCCTGTACTCTCTGCAACTCCTCCCTTATGCTTATAATCTTCTCCTGTGTCTTGTAATATTCATCCTTGTGTAGCTTCTTCAGTCCAGTCTTTACTCTTTTGAGTTTCATCCAGATTCTTTCTATTAATGCTCCTTGTATTTTCATCCCCCATGTTGTTTTGACTATGCTTTCAAACTCCTTGTGTTCAACTAGAGTATTGAAAAACCTGAAAGTCCTGGGATTGATATGTTGTTCCTGCTCAAAACAAAGACATAAAGATGCATGGTCAAAAAATAAAGGATCCTGCACCACCACCTCCAATTGCCTCATATTCATCATCTATTCCTCATTTGCTAGTTCTCTATCTATTAGAATATGTACATGACTGTTAGTCCATGTAAACTTCCTCCCAATATATCTTAATTCTGCCATTCCTGTGCCTTCTAAGAAATTATTGAAATCCCTTGTTTCTGCTTCCATAACAGGAGTCCCATTAAATCTATCTTCCCAACTGTTTATTGCATTATAGTCACCCATTGCAATCCAAGGTCCCTTTAGCCGCCTCTGCAATTGTGTTAACTCCACCCACATAGACTTCCTTTGCTCAATATTATGTAGTCCATGTCACACCTCTTTTTTGCCATGCAACCCTATTACGAGGTTGGTGAAGAGTTTTTCCAATCAAAGTGACGTTTTAAAAAGGGATTATTTATTATTTAAAGTCGCCACTTGGAATTGAGTTTTGGTGTTCCAAGCCACCTTTTATCTTGAATACCTTAACAAAGGATGGTTTGACCCTTAATTTATGGTCTACGAAAACAGAAGACCGAGTAAGGAATTCTGCTGACCGAGGGGAAGGTGTAAAGCACCCCTCGAGTCCCGCGGTTCTAGCATGGTCGCTTTATTGACTCATGTAAGGCTTAAATCA
>ML339213.1:72964-119073 GCA_005239505.1 Nicotiana paniculata | reverse complement strand
TATATATATATATATCAATCTCAATGGGTAGTGTTGAAATTATTGAAAACATATGAATGAGTCAATATACAAAATTTTAGGAAGACTAAAGGTGATTTGGACTGATGTGGTATCAAAATTCTTATTTAAAATCGAGTCCAAAAAATTCTTCAGTGACACTGTTGAGAGTAGTTGAATTAACATACTGCAGTTAGTCCAGGTGGTTAAGTGGAGAGTTAGTTAAATTAGTAAGGCAGTTAGAAAGTTAATAACTAATTAGTGATATATAAATACATTTTATGGACTGAAATGTAACAAACAATTCATTTTTCCTTTCAATAGAACATTAACTATGTTTCTCTCTGTTAGCTTCTTCTCCAAGTCGTGCACGATCTCAATCTAATTCCTCGCTCAATTGTGTGTCTATGTGTTACTTCAATTTAGTCAAGCTATATTGAATTGTCTGAGAGTGACATCACATCGGAGCTAGGGTTCGCGATTTAGTCAACTGAGATGAAACAAGTTAAAGTACTTCTAAAAATGTGAATGCACCAATAGCACCTACAATCTTTCCAACAATTGATCACAATCACCCTCTCTCCCTTCAAACAACTGATACTCCAGATATCTCGCTTATCTTTCTTTAACTAACTAGCTCGGATAACTATGCTTTATGGAGCCGATCTATGAGAATAGGTTTACTAGGTAAAAGCAAATTATGATTTATAGATGGTTGATATCCAAAATCTAAGTTGGAACCTGCATTTCACGAGCAATGGGAAAAGGTGAATGATGTGGTACTCTCGTGGATTATGAATGTTGTGCGCCCACGGCTATTGAGAAATGTTGTGTATGCATCTATTGCTCATAAGTTGTGGGAATACCTAAAGTAGAGGTTTGATAAGGTGAATGGATCTAGGGTTCTATTCCTTCATAGAGAAATTCACACTCTGATACAAGGAACAATGAATGTAGCTGATTACTTCTCTAAGCTGAGGGATCTACGGGATGAGTTTGATGCTCTCATGACTTGTCCTGGTTGTCCTTACCCAGAATCAAAGAAATGTGCAGATCATTTTGAGTATCATAGACTGCTTCAGTTCCTTATGGGACTTAATAATACCTACTCTCAAGCTCGAAGACAGATCATGATGATGTCACCAGTACCTCATGTTAATAAGGCCTATTCATTGCTTATAGACGTGGAGAGTCAAAGGAACCTTACTAATTTCTCTCAAATATTGCAAGTGACAGAAGTTATAGTACAACTCTTTATAATGACAAAAATCCAGCTATTGGCAATGGACAATTTAGAGCTCAGAAGAAGACAATTATATGTGAGTATTGTAACTACAAAGGACACACCTGGGAAAATTATTTTAAGCTAATTGGATATCCTCAAGACTTCAAGTCAAACTTCAAAACAAAGAAGAAAGGAGGCAACTCTGGTGCATATGCCAATAATGTTAGCACTACTACTGGTTACAATCCTATTATGCAAAATACTAAGATGCAATATGGAGGTTTACAAGGCAGAGGAAACGGACCAATAGTTGAGCTTCAGCAAATTCAAATGCCTTCACCAACTGGATTTCAGCACATGCCTTAGCAACATGCACTAACCCTTTTTTTTTCCAGGAGCAGTATCAATAAATAGTTCAGCTGCTTAACAAAGGAGCTGATGAAGGCCCTTCTGCTAGAGCTGCAACTATAGGTACTCTGATAGCTCTATTATCCAAACATGATGATAACAATTGGATAGTAGATTCAAGAGCATCAACTCACATGACATCCACACTAGAGATGTTAAATCCATGTCAGTCAGTTCCATCTCAAAAGAGAAATAATTTCCACTTGCCTACAGGAAATGTTGCTTCTATTTCAAATACAGAAAAACAAGTGTGTTTAATAATCAGGATATCAGTAATGTACTATATATACAAGAGTTTAAGTACAATCTTCTATCTGCTCAAAATTTACCAAGGAATTGCAATGTCTTGTGGCGTTCTTTCCTGACTTGGATCTTTACAGTGTCCATGTGAAGGGCATTGATAAGGAGGATCAAGGATTGTATCAATTACAAGAAAAGTCATCACTAAGTGGTACACTGCAACAGGCTCCATCTTAGCCAAGGAATAAAACTCATCAGTCAATACTTGAGATTAAGTCTGTAAATAAGGTTGCTAAGTCTGAGAATAAGTTTGCTCATATGACTAATGCCTGTTTTGATTCTAGTGTATTCTGGTATAGAAGATTAGGTCATGCATCCCTACATATAATCAAGAAGCACACATCACTAAGTTAAGCTGAAAGACACTACTCCTCATTGCAATGTATGTCCTTTAGCCAAGCAAACAAAGTTATCTTTCAAACTAAGTACTATTACTTCTCATTATGCTTTTGAATTGGTATATTGTGATGTCTTGGAACCTTACAGGGTACCAAAATATGATAGTAAGAGATGTTTTATCACTATTATAGATGACTACACTAGGTTCACTTCAATTTTCTTGATTATCTCCAAATCAGATACAATTGTTGTTCTGAGAGACTTCCTAATAAGGGTGAATAATGTTTTCTCTACATCAGTTAAGACTCTTAGAACTAATAATGAGAGTGAATTATTCAATAATGAAGTGAACAATCTTATGTCATCAATGGGCATCATACATCAAAGTACATGCATCGACACTGCTCAGCAAAATAGAGTTGTTGAAATGAGACACAAGACTATTCTGGAGATGTCCAAATCTTTGAGGTTTCAAGCTTCTCTCCCATTGAAATTTTGGGGAGAGCATGTATCTACTGTTGTGTATATAATCAACAGATTTCCTTCAAAAGTCATTGGTGGTAAATCACCTTTTGAGATGCTTTATTTGCACGCTCCATCACTATTACACCTTAAGGTATTTGGCAGCCTGTGCTATGAAACCACTCCTAAGGAAATGGAGAAGTTTGCCTCTACAGCAGAAACTGGTGCTTTCCTAGGTTATTCTTCAATTCATAATGGATACAAGGTCTATGATCTTCACTCAAGGACCTTTGTTGTGAGTATAAATATGATCTTTCAAGAAAACATTTTTCCCTTTAAGCACCTAAAAACTACTGGCACTCCCATATTTCCTGTCCTAGACCTGTTGCCCTCTAACACTAAGCTGCAACATATGCCTGAACCTAATGGTACTCCATTGTCACCTGATCCAACTCTAAGCCCAACTATGGATCTTGTCATAGCTGCTTCTCCACATGCTCAACAACTACAACATTCAGAGGAGCCTGTTGCTGTAGGTCACTCTCCTCTTGTTGCTGAGCCTTGTGTCTCACATTCACCGCAAGCACCTGATATGGACCTTGGAAGGTCATCAAGACCTAGAAAGTGACCCTTATGTTTACAAGACTATTTGACCAAACCAATCACCACTCATAGCTGTAAATATCCAATTTCTTCATGTGTATCCTATGAAACCCATAAAACCAGCTCATATCCTTGCCTTATCCTCCTGTTCTTCCCTCACAGAACCAAAATCCTTCAGAGAAGAAGCTCCAAATCCTAAGTGGATAAAAGCTATGAAACTTGAAGTAGCTGCATTAAAAGACAATCACACATGGAGCATTGTAGATCTTCCTGCATGCAAAACACACATTGGGTGCAAGTAGATCTTCAAGATCAAGTTTGAGGCATCAGGAGAAGTTGAAAGGTACAAAGCCAGGCTGGTATCCAAAGGCTACAACCAGAAGGAGGGACCTAACTACACTAAGATATTCTCTCCTGTAGAAAAAATGGTAGCAGTTAGGACAATTATTGCCCTGGCAGCAGCTACACAGTGGGTTATCTACCAGATGGATGTGCACAATGCTTTCCTAAAGCTGATCTACTGGAAGAAGTGTATATGCAGATTCCTGAAGGGTTTGATAGAAAGGAAGGGTATAACAAGGTATTTAAACTTCACAAGGCCTTGTATGGCCTCAAACAGTCCCCAAGGCAATGGAACAAGAAACTAACTAAGGCATTACTACTCAAGGGATTTCAGCAAAGTCACTTTGATTATTCTCTATTTACCAAACACAAGGGAAGTGACCTGGTTGTGGTTTTGGTCTATGTGGATGACCTGCTAATCACATGCAACAATGTGATATTGCTTAATAAGACAAAAACAGATTAGCATAGCAAATTTAGAATGAAAGACCTAGGTGATCTTAAGTTCTTTCTGGGCATTGAGTTTGTCAGGTCAAAGGAAGGCATAGTAATGTCTCAAAGGAAGTGTTTACCTTGAAAATGGTAATTACAATTATATTTGATTTTGTGGTTCTAAAAATACGTGATCTATTTTAATACCAGTTTTTTAAGCAGTAGATGCTAGGTGAGAAGTTATAAAATGAAATAAGAGTGAAGGGTGGTGAGATTATGCAAACCGAGCAGTGGAGAGACGGGGTCTCAAGATTGGTCGGAATGGGCCTCAAGGTCGAGCTCAAGAGCTTGAAAGGGGATGTCGAGAATGATATAGCGGTATTGAAGGCCTCGAAGATGGCCTATTTGTGATTAATAACGAGCAATAAATAAAGAGAAACTAATGAACACAATAAATGAAAGGCAATAAATCAAAGAAACAATTATAGAGAATGTTTTAGTTCTTGTATTGAATATCATGTGTCTTACAAAGTGACAAAGGTCCCCTTCATATTTGAGGGAATCCCAACATAGTACATGTATAATTATTACAAAGAGAAATGGCAGATACAACCAATTAATGCCACGGTACGGGCTTGTACTATTTTGCGTACTTGGTCAGCTTTAACCACGTGCCTTTTGGGAGTTTCCCGCCTTTACATGATGGTCTTCGATCTACACTGCTTCGGGGTCGAGGACCCTCGATATCCCTCCTCGATGCCAAAACTCAAAACTTCGAGCCTTCTGAGTGCCGTAATGATTGTAAAATCGTGTTCTCCGATTTTAGCCGTATACAGATAGTCCCCGCGTTTCTTAGAATGAAGTGATAAGAAACGATCTTGACTTCTTGCCTCTTCGATGTCTCTATTATGACATCATTCTCATCATAGCATTAAATGACATGACATAAAAAGCTGTGCAGATGTCGCCATCAACATAATTCTCGAGAAGCCCACGAACCATAATTGGTTCGACTTTTCCGCTTCAAACATGCCCATAGGGCCTCTATAAATACTTCAATCTATTGAATTTTCACAATTTTACAACATCTCAATTCTTCAACTTTTACTAAGTGTTTCCTACTCTCACCTTCGATCTGCATTTGCTTCTTCATCTTCTTTCTTCAAAACTCCATTATAACCATGGCAAAAACTTCCAAAACGGTACCGCAAAAGAAGGGAGCCACTTCTTCCTCACGCCTGTCTAAGGGCAAGACAAAAATTCCTCCTACCATCGAGCAGTGCATCCCTGGACCTTTCGACACTATCTCCGACTTCACGATTGAAAAACCCCCCTCTACACCGGGTTGATGCAAGCCCATGTCTCGATATATAAGTGTAGTATCGAATATAGAGAGGGTAAAACTTGACTGCTATTGGGGAGGCGGCCCGAGTAGAAATCCCTACAGCTGACGAAAACATAGTCACGCATAAGGATGGCTTTCTCAGCGTATACATATACCCTTTTACCTTAGGCCCCGTAGATTCTTCTTCTCCACCGATTGACCTGGTGATTCCCGATTTTTGTCATCAATATCAAGTGACACTCGGCTAGATTTATCCTTCTTTTTGGAGGATTGTATATATGATTTCCCACATTACCAACATGGTCGAGGGAATGACTTTCAACCTCGACTACTTAATCAGATTATACATCCCACGTCTCTTCCGATGGGGCCTAATTAAGCTGCACCGTCGATCTTCCAAGGCGTTCTTCACCTGCATCGACAAGGATAAGGATCGGGGATGGATGAGCTGATTTGTTACAATTAGAACTTCGGACGTCATCCTTGTTGATAGAATGTCGTTCCCGGAGGAATGGAATATGAAACGTAAGTATCCCTGAATTGAGTATGTTTTGCCACCTCTTTTTCTCTTGTCTGATTTTCTTCTAACTGTGCAACCATCGTTTGGTTTCCCAGCGCGGTCCAGGACCTTCCGGGGTGGGTCAAACTTTTGGACTCTGCCTTCTTATACAACAAACGCATCTAGCGCGATCAGGCTAAAACACGGTGGCAGGCTATGAACCACGGTATGCTCTCGTTGTTGTTGTTTTCTCATTCTTTGTAAGTATTTTTGATTGTGGTGTTTTTTGATATAACATGCTTGTGCAGGTCTTGGTGAGGGCGTGTTGATGAGACCGCCCCCTCCTAGTGAGGAAGAGGCACCGAAGAGTACAAAGGACAAGAAAAGTAAGAAGGAGGCATCGGCAGAGTCTCCAAAATCTAAAAGGGCAAAGGCTCGGAAGCTCAGGACTAATGTCGCGGTCCTGTCCTCAATGGCCGCTGAGAGCATGCGAGCCGAGAAAGCGAGTGATGATACCAAAGGGCAAAACAAATTGATAATGCTTCGAAAGTTGTTGGGCGGTCGTTTGCTGAGTTGGAGGCGGCCGATGCGGACCCGCCTTGTGCTGAGGAGACCTTCGAGGAGGGTTCAAGTGCAGTCCCCGAGCCGCCCGTCAGACATGGCACAGTCCGCATTGGTGATTTTGGAGGGCTTGCTACTGGAGATTTTCGGGGTCGGGAAGAAGCCTCGATGGAGGCTAATGTTGCCGGTGGACTTCACTTGGGCCTGTCGTTTTCTCCAAGGGAGATACGAGATGCCCAAGACAGGAATGTCCCCAGCTTGGGGACCTCTCATGAAGAGGATAACACATTTAGAGATTATTTTGACGGTGTAGAGGAGGAGACCGATGTCGATGCCCCCGTTGCTCTTGAGGAGGCCGATAGGCTCCAAAAATAGGTGACTTTCTTGAAACAATATTATGTTCTTCAACTCCCTACCCCTGTTTTCTAACTTTCTTCCTTTGTGCTGCAGGTCAAGAAGCTGTATGACCAGGCCTTCTTCAAGATGCAAGATGAGTTGACTCATCGTGGAGAGGAGCTTGAGAAGCTTATATCAAAATCGGTCGAGCTGGAGGCTCTATGTGCCCGAAAAGAGGGGGAATTGATCAACCTCAGGGTAGGCTCGGAGAGAGCGCTCCAAGAGAGGGAAAACTTCATCGAGCAGGTATTCTGGTACCCACAAATTTTATCTTTAATTTCCATGCTTGGTGCTAATCGACTTATTTTTTGTGTCTTTCAGATTAGGCAGAAGTATTCCCTAGTGGGGCAGCTCCGAGGGGATGTTACGGCCAAGGACGCTGAAATCTTTGAGTTGGCTCGGCTGAATGATATCGTGTCTTCATAGAGGGACGCGCTTCGGGGGAAGCTATCCTCGATTCAAGACCTTCTTCAAGGCGCTCAGGAGGAGGCTGCTGCATTGTCTGCGGCCAAGTCTGAGGCCGATGAGTTTGTCTCTTCATACAAAAGGGATGTTGCTGCTGCGAATGACCGGGCCAGGGAGATATCCGAGAAGGCCGAGCTGAAACTGGATCGGGCAGTTACCCATGCTCGCATACAAGCCAGGAGACAAGCCTTCGAGGAAGTGAGCACCAAGGGTGTCGATCTCTCTACCGAGATTGAAGAAGCCATGACCCTGGAGGTAGAATCGGAAATGCCAACTATGTTAGATGAGGGATCTGAAAGCAGCTCGGGCAGTAGTGAAGGCAAAGAGTAGATTCACCTACTGTTTTGCTTTTTTTCATTTTCTGTATATGGGACCCTCGGGGGGAATTTTTTGTAGAAATACCCTTGTAAATGCATTATTGAAATAAAATATTTCTTTGTTACATATCTCCCAAACTTTGCCCTGCAATGCTTACGCAAAAGTCGACTTTCAAGCTTCGATTTTAGATCTTCAGAACCCATACCTGTAATAGTAGATTCCTTTGAGATCGTACACCTCCTTGAAGCTAGGTCGGCATGGGAGTTTCGATCCCTCAAACGCTATGTGACAGTGTCATTCATGTGACATGACCGTGAAGTGACCAAGGTGGCCCCGCCGGTACACTTCCCCAAAAGTTATGACAACTTTGTCAGAATTAATTGACTTTCAAAGTAGTTGAATAGATGTTGCTTGTTCTTATATATACTTTCTTTCTCTTAATTTTGAGCGTTGAAACTTTGAAAAACTAGCTTTTTTACCAACGTTCTTTTCCTTTTCTGATCTTGCAAAATTGTTTTCATTTCTTTCTCTTTACCTTTGCTTGAGTAGTTATGGTTGTCGTGCCCGAATCCATTCACCAAGAAGAGGAAAACCTTACCTCTGCATCTTGTCCGACCGGTGGTACACCGTCGGTGTACGACGAGTTAACCTCGAGCTGCTTTGCTTTGAAGAAAGATTTTGCACTAGAGAAACCCTTCGACACCCCGGGCTATCGAGAGCATGCGTCGAGGTTTATTCGATCGATAGAATAAAACCACCTCGAGTCCATGAGGAGAGATTTCAGTTGGGGAGAAAATGTGATGCTGCAGATACCTTCTCGAGAAGAGAACATCATGACCTACGTGGAGGTATTCTTGAACATGTATACGTACCCATTTACATTGGTCCCCCTCGACCGCCTTGTGCTCGAATTCTGCAAAAGGTACCGAGTCACCCTGCCTTAGATTCATCCGTCCTTTTGGCGGATAGTGCTGATGATGAGGTACTTTACCGAAAAGGCTGAGCTCGAGTTTACCATCAGCCACCTTATTAGATTATATCGGCCTCAGCACTATCGAGGCCTGATTGCATTACGATGCCGGTCCACCAAGCCTTTCATTGCCAGTGATGATGAGGATTGGAATGGAGGATGGATGAGTTGATCTGTCCGAGTGAGGACCGTCGACATCATTCCTGCGGAGTTCCTGCCATTTCCCAAAAAATGGAACTTTAAACGTAAGTACCATGTCGTACCTTGGCGTCCTTTATTCTTATCGATTTATAAGAGTGTTTCTTTTTCTCTTTCTCAGCGGTCCCGTGGATGCCGGAGAAGGTCCCCGATATTGCGGACTGGACTCCAAGGCTAGCATCTTCCTCAACATATGACGAATGCAAGTGGAGAGATCTCTCGAAGGGAAGATGGGAAGCAAAGAACCACGGTATGATCCATATGGTTTCCTTTTGAATAATGCTTTATTTTATGTGTACTAAATCTGCTACTGCAGGTGTTGGCGGATTCTCCAAGGTCAGATCGTGTCCCTTCGAGGAGAGGGAAGGCCCGTCAGCTTTGGAGCCGAGGGAGGATAATAAGTGAAAAAGATCCTCTATGGATGAGGATATTCTCAATGAGGCGAGGCCTTCTCGAAGAAGCAAAGGAGATGTTGTTGCTGAGGAGGACTTTATATACGTCGGTCATTCTATGGACATAAGATCACCTCGGAAGGATGGTTCGTTGACTACGGCTCGAGCCAGGGGCCCTCCCGAGGCTGCCGATTCTGCTAGGCTTGAGACCTCTAGTTTCGAGGGAGAGGTTACTCGAGAGGGAAAGAGCAAGAGTCTCCACCATCGTATGCATCTGCCCTCGAAGGTACTTCGAGGAATGTTCGGGGCCAGGGGCCACTCGAATTAAGTGAGGTGTCGAGTGATCATGCCCCTACCGAGAGCGGTTCAACTGGGGCTGATGGGGCCAGGACAGTAGACGCACGCCCATCTTTTAAGGAGGCTCAGCGGCTCTATTCCGAGGTGAGTTTTGATCAGCTTTGTTGGTTTTCAAATTTGTGTTTTCATTTTTTGAATTGAAGCTTCTTTTTCGTAGGCTTTTGACAAGCTCAAGTCCGAGCTGCTCCGTTGTAAGGCCAAGTTGCAAGAAACTTTGGGTAAGAAGAAATCTCTCAGTCTTCTCTGTAATGAGAAGACAAAATAATTGATATGCCTTCGATTGGAGGTGAATCGAAGCCGATATTATGAAGGCCATATCGAGCAACAGTTAATCCTTATTTTGAGGGAGTATGTGTTTCCTTTCCTGCCTTTGGGAATTAATGTTTTGGTGCTTCAGTTGCAGAGAAAAAAAAGCGTTGGAACGCCTTCGGGGTGAAGTCGGGCAGGCCAAATGCAATGCGTTGAAGGTGCATATAGGCGTTCATGTAGCGTCCCAAAGGAGTGCTTTGGCCAAGGCTGCTGCCCTCGAGATACGACTTTGCAATGCTCGAGAAGATAGCTCAACTCAGACAAACAGGATTTCCAAGCTCGAGACAGATCTTTTGAATATGAAGGCCGAGGTCGTGGACGCCCGAGCTGAAGCTGAGGAAGTTCGAGCAAAGGCCGATAAGAAACTGGTCATTTATTTTAAATATGTCGCTGATACTCGAGCTGAGCTGAGGGGAGATTTTGACAGAGAGAGGAGAGGAAATGAGTATGCCCGATGCAGGTCTCGGAGGGTGACCCTCGAAGAGATTCATGCTAGGGGATTTGACCTCTCAGAATAGATAAATCAGGCCGAGGCGGATGAGATCGACGCTAAGTTTTTCCTTCCTCTTAAGCCGATGCTGATATTTGAAGGCCGCCATGGGAGCTGGTCTGACGGGCCATCGAGGGAGCTAGTCCTGGAGGTGGACTAGGTTTTTCTTCTTTGTTCTTTGTATAAAACTCCAGTGCGAGAGTAGTAAATGTATATTTGTAACACATATATATATAATTCTTTGGTATTTCTATTTTTCTTGTTGATAATTAGCCCGATCAATTGGATTTCGAAATGAAACCCTTGGGGTTAAAAATTGGCCCTGAGGCTTTTTTAGGCTAGCTCATGGGCTCTTACGCATTGAGTCGGTATGACCTTTGATGTAGCTGGCGACTTGGGCTCTTACGCTTTTAGCCCTGAGGTGCTTTAGTTACCCGTTTTAGGGCTCAGAATCCGAGTCGGGTTTCAACTCGAGATCATTGACCCTTAGGTTTTTAAATTGGCCTTGAAGCTCTTTGGGTCGGTACAACCTGTAGCTGTAAAATGGAAACTGGAAACTTGGGCTCTTACGCGTTAGGTCAGTACGACCTTCGGTGTAGCTGGCGATTTGGGCTCTTACGTATTTGGCCTTGAGGCGCTTTAGTTAATCGTTTAGGGCTCCGTCTCTGAGTCGGGTTTTGACTTGAGCTCATCGACCCTTAGGTTTTTAAATTGGCCCTGAGCTCTTGGGTCGTACGACCTGTAGCTAGTGTCTTAGGCTCTTACGTGTTAGGTCGGTACGACCTTCGGTGTAGCTGGCAACTTCAGCTCTTACGCATTTGGCCCTGAGGCGCTTTAGTTAACCGTTTAGGGCTCAGTCTCCGAGTCGGTTTTCGACTCGAGCTCATCCATCCTTAGGTTTTTAAATTGGCCCTGAGGCTCTTTGGGTCGGTACGAACTATATCTGGCGACTTGGGCTCTTACGCATTAGGTCAGTACGACCTTCTGTGTAGCTGGAGACTTGGTCTCTTACACATTTGGCCCTGAGGCGCTTTAGTTAACCGCTTAGGGTCAGTCTCCGAGTCGGATTTCGACTCGAGCTTATCGTCCCTTAGGTTTTTTAAATCGACCCAGAGGCTCTTTGGGGCGGTACGACCTGTAGCTGGCAACTTGGACTCTTACGCGTTAGGTCGGTACGACCTTCGGTGTAGCTGGAGACTTGGGCTCTTACGCATTAGGTCGGTATGACCTTTAGTATATCTGGCGACTTGAGCTCTTACGCGTTAGGTCGGTACGACCTTTAACCGGTTCTTTCGAAGTTTTTCGAAGTAATTGGAGGCCTATGATTTTATGGCTACAATCGGATATCTCCGAGTCGTGTTAGTTTGGCTAGAGCCTTATGACGGTGGTCATCGTATTTGGTCGTAGACTTTAGTCCCCGAGTGAGATAGCCTCGGCATCTTTATCGAGGGTATGCCTTTTTAGGGAACTTCATCATTTGATGAAGGGTCGACGACACCACCCTCATACTATGAATCCATGGCCTTCCAAGCAATACGTTGTATCTCATGTCACATTCGATGACAGGAAACTTGGTATCTTGAATTGTACCGAACACGTTGACTGGGAGGATGATTTCCCCTTTCGTTATTTCATCTGCCATGCTGAATTCGTTGAGGACTCGAGAGGCGGGCATAATTTAGTCGAGGAATCTGAGTTGTTCTACCACCCTCGACCTAATGATGTTGGTCGAGCTACCTGAATCCACGAGCACACATTTAGTTTGAAATTTATCCAAAAGAAAAGAAATTACCAGTGCATCATTATGGGGTTGAGACAAGGTCTCGACGTCCTCTTCACTGAATGAAAGGGTGTCTTCAGGTATGTAGATCTGAATTCGCTTTTCCCTGGTGATGGATACTTTTGTTTTCTTAAATATGGGTCCCTGAGGGACGTCGACTCCACCAATAATCATGTGGATGACGTTTTGTGGTTCTTCTGTTTCATTTTTCTTGTTTGCCTCTCTTTCCCGAAATTGGTTTTAGCTTGGTCGTTGAGGAACTCTCGAAGGTGCCCTTTTCTAATGAGTCGGGCCACCTCTTCTCGAAGCTGTCTACAATCCTCGGTCCTATGACCGTGGGTACCGTGGTATTCGCATATGAAGTTGGGGTTCGTCTGCGAAGGATATGATAGCACGGGTGTTGGCCACCTGGTGTCCTTGATTTTACTTATAGCTAATACGATGTTTGAAAGATCAATGTTGAAGATGTACTCAGATAGCCGAGGTGCCTTTACTGGCGCTGTGTGCCTGTCGAACCCTACTTTGTTTACGAGTCCCCAAAGATTCTATCCTCAGTCCATCCTTTGGTCACTCCGAGGTATGTTACGCCTCGGGATATTTCTCTGATTTTCTATGTACGGTTGATACCTTTCTTTGCTTGGCCTCGGCTCTCTTTTTAGGATCCTTGATTCCTTTGCTAAGATCCTGTTAGGATACACCGAGCCCGAGGGGGCCTCCAATTGGTCATCCTCGACTTTGATCTTCGACTGGTACTTGTTGTGTACATCCGCCCAAACTACGTCGGGATACTCAATCAAGTTCTATTTCAACTTCTTTGAGGCTATCGAGATTCGCTCATTCAAGCCCTGGGCGATGGCTTGTACTGCCCAATCATCGGATACCGATGGTAATTCCATCTTTTCCAGCTGGAAGCGGGACACGAATTTCCCTTAGAATCTCATTATCTCTTTGCTTGATTTTGAAGACATCAGACTTCCTCGTGGAGACCTTGATGGCACCAGCATGTGCCTTCACAAAAGAGTCTGCCGTCATGGCAAACAAATCTATCGAGTTCGGGGGCAGGTTATGATACCACATCATGGCCCCTTTTCATAGTGTTTCTCCAAAAATTTTCAATAAGACGGATTCAATCTCGTCATCTTTTATGTCATTCCCTTTCACAGCACAAGTGTAAGCCATAGTGTGCTCATTGGGGTCTGAGGTTCTATTGTACTTCGAGAGATCGGGCATTATGAATTTCTTCGGGATGGGCTTCGGGGCTGCACTTGAAGGAAATGGCTTTTGCATGAAATTTTTCGAATCTACACCCTTCAGAATCGAGGGTGCGCCCGGGATCTGATCGACCCTCAAGTTATATGTCTCCATTTTTTTGTCGTTAGCTTCTATCTTCTTTTTGCCCGAGTTTTGCGGTGGCACACCGGAACCTGAAGCAGCTGCGCCATTCTTTTCGTGATACTCAGGACTGTTGTTTTCATGTGCTTTTACTGAGTTAGACATTTTATGACCTGAAATTGCATATTCTTGGACAAGTAAAAGCGTAAAGAATAACTTGTGTTTTTAGAAAACCAGCACTAAAACAATCACTATTATTTTTAGCCCCACGGTGGGCGCCAAACTGTTTACCTTGAAAATGGTAATTACAATTATATTTAATTTTGTGGTTCTAAAAATACGTGATCTATTTTAATACCAGTTTTTAGTATGTAGATGCTAGGTGAGAAGTTAGAAAACAAAATAAGAGCGAAGGGTGGTGAGATTATGCAAACCGAGCAGTGAAGAAATGGGGTCTCGAGATTGGTCGGAATTGGCCTCGAGGTCGAGCTCAAGAGCTTGACAAGTGGCTGTCGAAATGATATAGAGATACTGAAGGCCTCAAAGATGGCCTATTTGTGATTAATAATGAGCAATAAATGAAGAGCAACTAATGAACACGATAAATGAAAGGCAATAAATCAAAGAAACAATTATAGAGAATGTTTTAGTTCTTGTATTGAATATCATGCGTCTTACAAAGTGAAGAAGGTCTCCTTTATATATGAGGGGGAATCCCAACATAGTACATGTATAATTATTACAAAGAGAGATGGCTGGTACAACCATTTAATGCCACGATACGAGCTTGTACTATTTTGCGTACTTGGTCAGATTTAACCACGTGCCTTTTGGGAGTTTCCCGCCTTTCTATTATGGTCTTCGATCTACACTACTTCGGGGTCGAGGACCGTCGATATGCCCCCTCTATGACAAAACTCGAACCTTCGAGCCTTCTGAGTGTTGTATTGATTGTAAAATCGGGCTCTCCGATTTTAGCCGTATATAGGAAGTATGCCTTGGAACTCATCTTTGAGTCAGAGCTACGGGGAGCTAAACCTGCAGGAACTTCTCTTGATTTGAACCCAAAGCTAACTTCTAAGGAATATGATAAGGCTATAATAGATACAGGAGATACAGGGGTAATAGATGCACCACTCAAGGATCCTAGCATCTATTAAAGACTTATATGAGGCTGCTCTACTTGACCATGACCTGACAATATAGATTTTTTGGTTTGGGTCCTAAGTCAATACATGAATAACCCTAAAGTATCTCATATGGAAGCATCCTTAAAAGTTGTAAGGTACATAAAAAGAGCTCTTAGATTATGACTCCTTATACCAGTGCAGAATACAAACTAGTTGTTCGCCTATTATGACTCTGATTGGGGTTCCTGCATGCATACTAGAAGGTTAGTCACGGGGTATTTAGTAAGGTTTTGTGATGCATTAATCTCATAGAAATCAAAGAAATAGGAGACTGTGTGTAACGATCCGGTCGGTCGTTCCATGAGATTAGCCTCGTTTTCCTTGTTTATGATTTGTCATGTGTTGCTTAGCCTATTTATGATGTGTTGGGTTGGTTGGTTCAGGTTCGGAGCGGTCGTGGTGAGAAATGAGACACTTAGTCTATTAAGTTGGCTTTATATTCAAAAAAGTCAACCAAAAGTTGACTATTAGGTCAACGACCTCGGAATGCAGATTTTTGGGGTCGGATAGCTTCTTTAGGTGATTTGGGACTTAAGAGTGTGTTCGGAATATGGTTTAGAGGTCCGGAGTAGAATTATGCTTGAATTGGCAAAATTGAGTTTTTGACACTTTTCGATCGGTAGTGGGAGATTAGCTATCGGGGTCGGAATGCAATTTCGAAAGTTGGAGCAGGTTCGTAGCGTCATTTTGGTTGTGTGTGCAAATTTTTAGGTCATTCAAACGAGTTTTGGGTAGTTTCGGCATCGTTGGTGATTTTTGGAAAAGTTTGAAATCATTAGTCTTGAATCATGGGTTGATTTGATGTTTTGGTGTTACTTTGGGTGTTCCGAGGGTTTGACTAAGTTCAGGTGATCATTTATGACTTGTTGGTACTTTTGGTTGAGGTTTCGAGGGCCTCGGTATGAGTTCAGATGGTTATCGGCATGGTTTTTGGCATTTTTGGAACTGCTGTGTGAAGCCTTCTGATTTTTCCGCACCTACGGATAGGGGATCGCAGGTGCAAGTCCGCAGAAGTGGAGGAGGGATCAGATATGCAGAATTGGCTAAGCTGGAGAAGGACCGCAGATGCGGTAGGTGGGTCGCAAGTGCGGATTTTGGACCTTTAAGTGATTTGCGCAGGTACGCACCTGGGTCTGCAGGTGCGGGTCCGCATGTGCTATAAATTAGCCGCAAGTGCGGTCATCGCTAGGCAGAGCATATAAATAGAACCCTTAGCGAGTTTTGGTCATTTTCCTACCATTTCTACATGGGTTTGAAACTTTTGGAGGGTTTTGAAGAGGAAATTCTAGGGTTCTTCGTGGAGGTAAGACTTTTGGACTTAAAACTCGATTATGTATGCTTATTTGACTGATTGGGGGTGAAATTTATGGAAATTAGTGACTAAAATTGTGGGATTAGGGCTTGAGGTTCTAGACTTTAAATTAAGAATTTGATGGGCCATTTGTTGTCGGATTTTGGTGCATTTGGTATGTATGAACTCGTGAGAGTGTAAGGATTCCAGTTTTGTAGTTTTTATCGAATTCCGAGATGTGGGCCCGGGGGTCGGGTTTGACCAATTTCGGGATTTGTGCTTAATATTTGATAGATTTCAAATGGGCTTCGTTCCTTCGTATATATTAATCATATAAATATGATTTTTAGCTAGATTTGGAGAATTCGGAGGCCGAGTCTTGAGGAAAAGGCATTGCGGACTAGGATTTTAGCCGGTTTTGAGGTAAGTAACATTTCCAAACTTGGTTCTGAGGGTTCGAAACCCTGAACTATATGTTATGTGATTATAATTAAGGTGTCGCACATGCCAAGTGACTGTCTTACACCGAGTGATTGTGGCCTGGCTCATTCCATGTCACCGTCTAGTAGCTATTTCGGATTGATATCCGCACTTTTATTGATGTGGTTAATGTGAACATGCTAGAAATCATGCTATGTCAAATGCTCGAGCTTCACGCCAAAAAAGCTGAGACCCGAGTGGTCGTATATTGTTGTCTCCTTATGTATTTATTTGATTTGGTATTCTCAGCCCTGTCATAGCATATCATTTCATGCCTCAGTCTCGATAATTGTTGATTTTATGTATTTATCATTGTTTTGGGCTAGTTTATTCATTCGTGAGCCCATGTGAGCGAGACTGGAGAGAAATGACTGAGTAAGGCCGAGAGCCTGTTATTGAGACAATTATGAGATCGGACTGCACACCGCAACGATACTCTGATCATGGCTTTGTTGGCTTGATATAGCGCTTTGGCCAATAGGAGCCCCTCCGGAGTCTTTACACCCCCAGTGAGCGCATTGATATTGAGGGATGGATCTTCCCTGGATCTTGTCTGAAGTTGATGATATGTGAGGGATGTATCCTCCCTGGACATGGATCTTGTCCGAGTGTTGTATTCCGAAGATGGATCTTCTCCGTGAGGGCTGAATTGGCCTTTTCCTCAGTACTGAGTGACTACAGTCACCGGTGTTTATGCATATTCCAGGATCGAGTTTCCTTGGGCCTGAGAGCCATATACAGTACTGAGTGGACTTCTGTGTGATAGCTATTAGCACTATGTGCATTTAGACATCGTTGATACATTGGCATGTAAAGTATTGAGATATACCTGGGTTACTTATCATATCGGTCATATTCTGTTTTCATTATTTGTTGAAACTGTGAGCATGCCTAAATTTTGTGTATTTTTTTCATTACAATTAATGAGGTTTAGTCCGTCACTACCTCTCAGCCCGTAGTTTGGGTTCGTTTCTTCCGAGTTGGTGTACTCACATTACCCTCTGCACCTTGTGTGCAGATCCAGGTTCATCGAGGCCATGTAGTAGTGGTTGATTGGTTGACAGAGATCCCTGGAGTCTTCGAGGTAGCAGTTGGAGGTCGCAGCCTGGATTTCTCTTTCTTTATCCTCCTGTCGCATTTATATTATTTCAGACTATGTTTTCTATTTTGTACTTTGGCACTCTTACCTTGTAGTAGCTCATGATTCGGTAACACCAGATTTGGGTTTGGTTTTTAAATGATGTTTTGATGATATTAAACTTTTAATTGGATTATTGTTGATACTTTTTCTACTGAATTTACAATTCTTCAGAAAAACAAATCTTATTTCAACAAAATATGTGGCTTGCCCGATTCCACGACAGGCGCTATCATGACGGGTGTTTTGGGGTCGTGGCAAGGTTGTATCAGAGCACTAGGTTAAATAGGTCTCACCAGTCATGAGCAGGTTTAGAGTCTAGCGGATCGGTACAACGAAGTCTGTACTTATCTTCGAGCGGCTACAGAACCCTTAGGAAAAATCTCACATTCTTGAATTCTGTCGTGCGAATCTGTTGATTCCTGGAACTAAACTTCTGTTGTTTTCATTCTCTCACAGATGGTGAGGACTCGTGCTACTGATCAGGGTGAGTAGACACCAGTTAGACCACTGATAGGTCGAGGCCGTGGCAGAGGGAGGGATGCAGCCCGCGCAGCAGTCGGGGCAGTACCTGTGGACCCTCCTATTGTTCAGGAATAGGTCCCTGCCGTAGATGTTCCAGCAGGACCGGCTCAGGCACCGGCAGTGCCTATTGTGATTCCGGGTCTTCAGGAGACCCTAGCTTAGATTTTGACTGTGTGCACCAGTCTTGCACACGCAGTCGCTATGTCTTCTACTGCCGCTACTTCTCAGGCCGAGGGAGGCACTCAGACTCCAGTTACCGGACACCTGAGCAGGTTACCCAGAGGCTTCAGACACCGGGTGTAGCTCCATCCCAGCCGGTTGCCCCAGCACAAGATTTTGTGGTCCCAGCTTTGGCAGACGATGAGCAACACATGTTGGAGAGCTTTAGTAGACTTCAGCCTCCTACTTTCAGTGGTACTGAGGGCGAGGATTCCCTGGTCTTCTTAGACAAGTGTCAGAGGATTCTTCGCACAACAGGGGTATTGAAGGCTAGTGGGGTCCCATTTACTACCTTCCAGTTCTCAAGTCGCTTGTTGGGAGGCCTATGAGAGGCGTTGACCTGTTGATGCATTGCCCCTTACCTGGCGTCAGTTCTCCATTCTATTCCTGGAGAAGTATATACCGTAGTCCCGCAGGGAGGAGTTGCGCAGGGAGTTCGAGCAGTTGCGTCAGGGGGACATGACCGTGATGCAGTATGAGATGAGGTTCTCCGAGTTGGCCCGTCATGCTATTTGGCTAGTTCCCACGGATAGGGAGAGGATCAGGAGGTTCGTTGATGGCCTCACTTATCAGCTTCGGATTTTTCTGACCAGGGAGAAGGTATATGGTGCTCCTTTTGAGGAGGTGGTTGACATTGCTAGAGAGGTTGAGTCGGTTCGCCGCCAGGAGAGATTCGAGAGGGAGGACAAGAGGCCTCGAGGGTCTGGTGATTCTGGTGGTGTTCATTCAGGAGGTTAGTCTCAGCACAGTAGAGGCCGTTCAATTAGGCCTCCTCAACAGGTCCGCCCAGCCTTCAGTGGTGCATCATCGGGGCATGGTCCCCGCAGCTCTCATCCCCGCCGTTCTCATTTCGTACTCTTCCAGCCCAGAGTTCATCTCGGCCACCATCAATTCAGGGTTCCTCGGTGCATGGTTCTTATAATAGTTATTCTGGTTCTAGGCGTTCCCTTCAGTCCCCACCGTCATTTTCTGAGAGGGGTTGCGTTGAGTATGGTGATCTGGTTCATATCAAGAGGTTTTGTCCCCATTTTTCGCGTGGTTCATTCTAGCAGAGGAGCCAGCGTTCAGTTTTAGCACCAGTTACTTCACCACCCGTCCAAGCAGCTAGGGGTGGGGGCTAGTCAGATAGAGGCTGCCCTAGAGGGGGAGGCCGATGAGGTGGAGGTCAGGCTTGATTTTATGCAGTTCCAGCCAGCCCAGATGCTATGGCCTCAGATGCAGTGATTACATGTATTGTTTCAGTATGTCACCGAGATGCTTCGGTCTTATTTGATCCAGGTTCCACGTATTCTTATGTTTCATCATACTTTGCTCATTTGTTAGATATGCCTCGTGAGTCCTTAGTTACATCTGTTCATGTTTCGACTCCGGTGGGCGATACTACTGTTGTGGACCGTGTGTACCCGTCGTGTGTGATATCTATTAGGGATATGGAGACTCGAGTGGATCCGTTATTTCTTAGAATGGTTGACATTGATGTGATATTGGGCATGGATTGTCTATCTCCGTGTCACGCTGTTCTTGATTCTCACGCTAAGACCGTGACCTTAGCGATGCCAGGATTTCCGAGAGTCGCGTGGAGAGGTTCCATTGAGTATGTGCCTAGACGGGTGATTTCATACCTGAAGGTCCACGTATGGTAGAAAAAGGGTGTTTATCGTATTTGGATTTTGTAAGGGATGTTAGTGTTGAGATTCCCATTATTGATTATGTTCCTGTGGTCCGTGATTTTTCGGAAGTGTTTCCTGCTGACCTTCCAGGCATGCCACTTGAAAGGGATATTGATTTTGGTATTGATTTGGTGCCGGTCACCCAGCCTATTTCTATTCCACCGTATCGTATGGCGCCGGCGGAGTTGAAGGAATTGAAAGAACAGCTTCAGGAACTCCTAGATAAGGGGTTCATTCGGCATAGTGTGTAGCCTTGGGGTGCGCCAGTGTTGTTTGTAAAGAAGAAAGATGGTTCTATGAGAATATGTATTGACTACAGGCATTTGAACAAGGTTACAGTCAAGAATAAGTATCCCTTGCCTCGTAGTGATGATTTGTTTGACCAGCTTCATGGAGACAAAGTGTTCTCTAAGATTGATTTGAGATTCGGTTATCATCAGCTAAAGATTCAGGATTCTGATATTCCCAAGACAGCTTTCAGGACTCGTTATGGTCACTATGAGTTTATGGTGATGTATTTTGGGCTGACCAATGCCCCAGCAATGTTCATGCATTTGATGAACAATGTTTTTCAGGCGTACTTGGATTCTTTTGTTATTGTGTTCATTGATGACATCCTGTTATATTCTCGTAGCCAGGAGGAGCATGCTCAACATTTGGGAGTTGTTTTGTAGAGATTGAGGGAGGAGAAGCTTTATGGAAAGTTCTCTAAGTGTGAGTTTTGGATTGGCTCAGTAGATTTCTTGAGGCACGTGGTGTCCAGTGAGGGTATTCAGGTTGGTCCGAAGAAGATAGAGGCAGTGCAGAGTTGGCCTAGGCCGTCCTCAGCTACATAGATTAGGAGCTTCCTTGGTTTGCCAGGATATTACTGTCACTTTGTGGAGGGGTTTTCTTCTATTGCTTCGCCCTTGACCAAATTGACCCAGAAGGGTGCTTCGTTCAGGTGGTCGGACGAGGGTGAGGAGAGCTTTTATAAGCTCAAAGCTGCTTTGACCACAACTCCAGTGTTAGTATTTCCATCAGCTTCAGGTTCTTATACCGTATATTGTAATGCCTCGAGGATAGGCATCAGTTGTGTTTTGATGTAGGAGGGTAGGGTGGTTGCCAACGCCTCATGCCAGTTGAAGACTCATGAGAAGAATTACCCAGTGCATGATCTCGAGCTAGCAGCCATTGTTCACGCCTTGAAGATTTGGCGTCATTATTTGTATGAGGTGCATTGTGAGGTTTTCACTGACCACCGTAGTCTACAGCATCTGTTTAAGCAAAAGGATCTGAATTTTTGTCAGAGGATATGGTTGGAGCTTCTCAAGGACTATGATATCACTATTCTACAACATCCGGGGAAGTCCAATGTAGTGGCAGATGCCTTGAGTCGCAGAGCAGAGAGTTTGGGGAGTCTAGCATATCTTCCAGCAACAGAGAGACCATTAGCACTTGATGTTCTGGTCTTAGCAGGCCTGTTGGTGAGATTGGATCTATCAGAGTCTCATCGGGTATTAGCTCATGTAGCTTCCAGGTCTTCTCTTTATGACCGGATCAGAGAGAGCCAGTATGATGACCCACACTTGCTCGTTCTTCAGGACATGGTTCGACGAGGTGATGCCAGGGATGTAGATATTGATGGTGATAGGGTTATGAGGATGCAGGGTCAGATTTGTGTGCCTAATGTGGATGGGATTCAGGAGTTGGTTTTAGAAGAGGCCCATAGCTCGCGGTATTCCATCCATCCTGGTGCCGCAAAGATGTATCAGGATCTGAGGCAGCATTATTGGTGCAGGCGGATGAAGAAGGATATTGTTGATTTTGTAGCTCGGTGTCTCAACTGTCAGCAGGTCAAGTATGAGCACCAGAGACCAGGTGGGTTGCATCAGAGGTTGGATATTCCGGAGTGGAAGTGGGAGAGGATCACCATGGACTTTGTATTTGGGCTCCCACGGACTTCGAGGAGGTTCGATGCTATATGGGTCATTATGGACCCGTTGACCAAGTCCGCGCATTTCATTCATGTTGGTACTACGTATTCTTCGGAGCGGTTAGCTGAGATTCATATTAGGGAGATTGTCTGATTGCATGGTGTTACAGTTTCTATCATTTCTGACAGAGGTACTCAGTCACATCTCAGTTTTGGAGGGCCATACAGAGAGAGTTAGGTACTCAGGTCGAGTTGAGCACAACATTTCATCCCCAGACGGACGGACCGGCATTCAGAGCACACTATTCAGATTCTTGAGGACATGTTGCATGCTTGTGTCATTGACTTTGGGGGTTCATGAGACCAGTTTCTGCCACTCGCGGAGTTTGCATATGATAACATAATAGTTATCAGTCGAGTATCTAGATGTATCCGTACGAGACTTTATATAGTAGGAGGTGTAAATCTCCGGTTGGTTGGTTCGAGCCAGGTGAGGCTAGGCTATTGGGAACAGGCTTGGTACAAGATGTGTTGGATAAGGTGAAGTTGATTCAGGAGCGGCTTCGCACTGCGCAGTCTAGGCAGAAAAGTTATGCGGACCGGAAGGTCTGGGATGTGTCTTTCATGGTTGGGGAGAAGGTGCAACTGAAGGTGTCACCCATGAAGGGTGTTATGCGGTTCGGGAAGAGGGGAAAGTTGAGTCCCCGGTTCATTGGGCCTTTTGAGGTGCTTCAGAAGGTTGGAGAGGTGGCTTATAGACTTTCTTTGCCGCCCAACTTATCAAATGTCCTTCCGGTGTTTCATGTTTCCATGCTTCAGAAGTATGTTGGTGAACCGTCTCATGTTTTGGACTTCAGCACGGTTCAGCTTGACGGTGATATGTCATATGAGGTAGAGCCAGTGGCTATTTTGGGTCGACAGGTCAAAAGGTTGAGGTCTAAGGAGATAGCTTCAGTAAAGGTGCAGTGGAGAGGGCAGCTGGTGGAGGAGGCCACCTGGGAGACTGAGCGGGAGATGCGGAGCAGATATCCTCACTTATTTGAGGCTCCAGGTATGTTTCTAGACCCGTTCGAGGACGAACATTTTCTTAAGAGGGGGAGAATGTAACGACCCGGCCGGTCGTTCCTTGAGATTAGCCCCGTTTTCCCTGTTTATGCTTTGTCATGTGTTGCTTAGTCTAGTTATGATGTGTTGGATCATTTGGTTCAGTTTCGGAGCGGTCATGGTGAGAAATGAGACACTTAGTCTCTTAAGTTGGCTTTATAGTTAGAAAAGTCAACAAGAAGTTGACTTTTAGGTAACGACCATGGAATGCGGATTTTTGGGCTCGGATAGCTTCGTTAGGTGATTTGGAACTTAGAAGTGTGTTCGGAATGTGGTTTAGAAGTCCGGAGTAGAATTAGGCTTGAATTGGCAAAATTGAGTTTTTGGCAATTTTCGGTCGGTAGTGGGAAATTAGCTATCGGGGTCGGAATGGAATTTCGGAAGTTGGAGCAGGTTTGTAGCGTTATTTTGGATGTGTGTGCAAACTTTCAGGTCATTCGGACGATTTTGGGTAGTTTCGGCATCGTTAGTGGTTTTTGGAAAAGTTTGAAATCCTTAGGCTTGAATCATGGGTTGATTTGATGTTTCGGTGTTACTTTGGGTGTTCCAAGGGTTCAACTAATTGTGGGTGATCATTTATGACTTGTTGGTACTTTTGGTTGAGGTCCTGAAGGTCTCGGGATGAGTTCGGATGGTTATCGGCATGGTTTTTGGAATTTTGGAACTGCTGGTGTGAAGCCTTCTGGTTATTCCGCACCTGTGGATAGGGGACCGCAGGTGCGAGTCCGTAGAAGCGGAGGAGGGATTGCAGATGCGGAATTGGATAGGCTGGAGAAGCACCGCAGATGCGGAGGATTGACCGCACCTGCGGAGTCGTAGGTGCAGATTTTGGAGCCTTAACTGATTTGCACAGGTGCGCATCTGGGACCGCAGGTGCGGGTCTGCGGGTGCGATAAATTAGCCGCAGGTGCGGTCATCGCTGTGCAGAGCATATAAATAGAACCCTTAGCGAGTTTTGGTAATTTTTCCACCATTTCTATACGGGTTTGAAGCTTTTGGAGGGTTTTGAAGAAGAAATTCGAGGGTTCTTCGTGGATATAAGACCTTTGGACTTAAAAATCGTTTATGTATGATTACTTGACTGATTGGGGGTGAATTTATGGAAATTAGTGACTAAAATTTGGAGATTAGGGCTTGAGGTTCTAGACTTTGAATTGAGAATTTGAGGGGTCATTTGTTGTCGGATTTTGGTGTATTTGGTATATATGAACTCGTGAGAGTGTAAGGATTCCAGTTTTATAATTTTTATCAAATTCCGAGATGTGGGCCCTAGGGTCGGGTTTGACCATTTTTGGGATTTGTGCTTAATATTGATAAATTTCGAATGAGCTTCGCACCTTGGTATATATTAATCATATAAATCTGATTTTTGGCTAGATTTGGAGCAATCGGAGGCCGAGTCTTGAGGCAAGGCATTGCGGGCTAGAATTTTAGCCGGTTTTGAGGTAAGTAACGTTTCCAAACTTAGTTCTGAGGGTTTGAAACCCCAAAGTATATGCTATATGATTATAATTAAGTTGATGCACATGCCAAGTGACGGGCGTGCGGCCATACACCGAGTGATTGTGGCCTGGCTCATCCCATGGCACCGTCTAGTAGCTATTTCAGATTGATATCCGCACTTTTATTGATTTGGTTAATGTGAACATGATAGAAATCATGCTAAGTCAAATGCTAGGGCTTCATGCCGAAAAAGCTGAGACCCGAGTGGTCGTATAGTGTTGTCTTCTTATGTGTTTATTTGATTTGGTATACTCAGTCCTGTCATAGCATATCATTTCATGCCTCAGTCTCGGTAATTGTTGATTTGATGTATTTATCATTGTTTCGGGCTAGTTCATGCATTCGTGAGCCCATGTGAGCGAGACTGGAAAGAAATGACTGAGTGAGGCCGAGAGTCTGTTATTGAGACAATTATGAGATCAGACTGCGCACCGCATCGATACTCTGATCATTCCTTCGTTGGCTTGATATAGTTCTTGGGCTAATAGGATCCCCTCCGGAGTCTTTACACCCCCAATGAGCACATTGATATTGAGGGATGGATCTTCCCTGGACATGGATCTTGTCCGAGTGTTGTATTCCGGAGATAGATCTTCTCCTTGGGGGATGAATTGGCCTTTTCCTCAGTACTGAGTGACTACGGTCATCGGTGTTTATGCATATTCCGGGATGGAGTTTCCCTGGGCCTGAGAGCCATATACAGTACTGAGTGGACTTCTGTGTGAGAGTTGTGAGCACTATGTGCATTTCCACACCGTTGATACATTGGCATGTAGAGTATTGAGATATACCTAGGTTACTTATCATATCGGTCATATTCTGTTTTCATTATCTGTTGAAATTGTGAGCATGCCTAAATTCTGTGTACTGTTTTCATTACAATTAATGAGGTTTAGTCTGTCACTACATCTAAGCCCGTAGTTTTGGTTCGATACTTCTGAGTTGGTGTACTCACCTTACCCCCTGCACCTTCTGTGTAGATCCAGGTTCATCGAGACCGGGAAACAGTGGTTGATTGGTTGACAGAGATCCCTGGAGTCTTCGAGGTAGCAGCTGGCGATCGCAGCCTCGATTTCTCCTTCTTTATCCTCCTGTCGCATTTATATTATTTCAGATTATGTTGTCTATTTTGTACTTCGGCACTCTTACCTTGTAGTAGCCTATGATTCGGTGACACCAGATCTGGGTTTTGTTTTTAAATGATGTTTTGATGATGTTAAACTTTTAAATGGATTATTGTTGATACTTTTGCTACTGAATTTACAATTCTTCTGAAAAACAAATCTTATTTTAAAAAAATGTGTGGCTTGCGTGATTCCACGACAGACACCATCACGACGAGTGTTTTGGGGTCCTGACACTATGTTCAGAAGCTTAGCAGAAGTTTAGTTCAGAAGCATGGCATCATGTACTGCTGATATAGTTTGGTTGATTGGTCTGTTCAATGAGCTTGGAATTCAGCTGAATTCACTTGTAACGCTGATGTGTGATAGCAAAGCTGCAATTCAGATTGCAGTCATCACCATCTATCATGAAAGAACCAAACATATTGATATAGACAGTCACTTTGTTCGACAAAGAATATTGCAAGGCATAATGTAAACTCAACATGTGTCCACCAAGGAGCAATTAGCAGACTCGCTTACAAAAATCTTGGGGAAGGCTCAGCATGACTATCTACTAGACAAACTTGGAGTGAAGAACCTCTTCAAGCCTTTAGCTTGAGGGACATTGTCGAGAGTAATTGAACTAAGAAACTGCAGTTAGTCTAGGTGGTTAAGTGAAGAGTTAGTTAAACTTATTAGTTAGACAACTAGAAATTTTGTTAGGAGGTTGGTAGCTAATTAGTGATATATAAATACATTGTATAGACTCAAATGTAATAAACAATTCATTTTTCCCTTCAATAGAACAATAACTTTGTTTCTCTCTGTTAGCTTCTTCTCCAAGTCGTGCATTTCAGTTAAGAGCTTCCATAGCTATGAAAACTAACAGACACATGTATCAAACAGTATCACGCATGTATCTCACATACATGTATACATGAATATACATATAGTACACATTTGATACAAATATGATATATATGCGATACATAAATAATACATAGTGTGATACACATAGTTTTTCATGTTTATTTTCTACTTCGAATTTTCAATTCAAACCACCTCTAAACTCTACCAAATCATCCCAAAACTGAGATTTAAACTCCTTAAGATGTATCTAATCTATTCCAATAACACCCACTCAAAAGAAAGCAAAAAATTGATAATTTCTTGGCTAAAAATAGCTAATTGGCTAACATTGGTAATATTTTCTGAATTGACTAATTATTGTACTTACTTATGGGCTGACATAACTGGTAATTTTCCAATTTTATATTCTAGAGCGTAGCTTTTACGATGTCACTATTAGTCTAGTTTCTTCATGTTTTCAAATCAATCATGCTTCTTGCACGTTGGAATGCATATGCACTTAATTTGGATAACTAAAACTGGTGATAGAGAAACAAGTTCTTTGAATGCAAAGAAAGTATAAAATTATGAGTTTAACTTCTACCTGAAAAATATCATTTGCATACATTAACATGGAAAGAAATGTTAATATCCTTATTCATAAATTAATAGATGAGGAAAAGCTTTGGTGTAGAGATTATAGAATTAGTTGTCTCCTTCGGTTTATCAAGAACTATTTCTTTCAGATAAATGATAATAGGCCATGTTTGCATACAATTAGATGTGTATATATACTCCTTGCATTTGTATGTTTTAAGCATTTTAAAGGTTAAAAATGGTCAATTGAGAGCAATGGTGAAAAACTTAGATGATTTGAGTAAGAATTGAGCTAAAAATAAAATTTGGAGAAATTAGAGAAAGTTATGTGTCGCATGGCGGCAATGCAACATTTAGACGAATTATTGGTCAAGAAAAATAAATTCCAAGAAATGAAATAACTCCCCATCACATGGCCATCGCGTAAAGTGAAAAAAATAATCCTGAGAATCGGGAAGCACTAGAGAGCCATATGCTTCACATGATGTTGCTCAAGAATTTCTGCCAAGTTCCCTTGCGAAGCATGCATAAGCATATCGCTAGGCCAACTTTTCTAGCATTTTGCCTTGAGGGGTAGTATCATCATTTGGGTTACGGGATGTGGGACGTGACGAGCGCAGAACCGGCGTATAAATTTAGGCTCACTAGTCGAATATAGTATAGAAAATATTGTATTCACAAGGATTGAATTTAAACAATGTTTTCGTAGTTTATAGCTTGAATGCTATTCAAGGTGACAAAAAATTGAGATTTTTGTTATTAAACTAAAATTTAACTAAACGTATAAACTATTGGCTAATGACAAGTGTAGAAAGAGTAAGCAAGAATATATCAATGGGAGAAAATAGAGGTTGACTGGTTAGGTGTAAGATACTTGTTTAGGAATTAACTCTAGTTGATTCACTTCTTAGGTTCAAGTGAGTCTCTCGAATTCACTGAATTATAGTTCAAACGTTCAATAGAAACTCCTCTCTCGATCAAGTCTCAACCTCACAATATAAAATAAGTTAATCTCGATGAAGATATGCAAGAATTCGTAGTGGATTGATCCTTAAGAGAACCTCTTTCGATTATCTTCCTAACTAGGTCTAAACATTAATTCAACTAGCCTCTTTCGATTACTAATAAGAATTAATGGATTCAACCAATAAGATAATGCAAAACATCACAAATTATGACCCTTTCGATTACATAACCGAGTGAATATATATGCAATAATTAAAACACCCAAAATGATTCTATACATAAAACTAGAGTTAACATCCACAAACAATTCTCAAATCCCTCAATCCCTAAGGTAGAATTACTCAATGGATATGGAAAATTCATCACAATTAAGTTTAAGTCAAGGGAAAACATAAAACATCCAATCCCTTGTATTGAGTGAGGATGAAGGGTAAAATTCTTGTGCTCTTGCTTCTCCCTCTTCCCCTTAGCTTCCTTAGGTCTAAATTATGTCAAAAGTTCTCAAAATATCATTTTTTTTTCATGTATATATACCAAGTAGAGTCGGTCCCAAACAAATACACCTTATCCTACACAAAATAGGACACTTTTCCCGTACAAAACGTGCACGGACGCGCACCTGGGGACTTGTACGCGCATTTTCCACACTATTCTGCCTCTAGTGGCGCCCAGCGCGCGATCGCGCACCTGGGTGGTATCAGTTGGAAATTTGGAAAAATGTAAAACATGAAAGTTGTAGATGTTTTAAATAGATTTCCAACTATATATTGTGGATCCCAAACGAATTTTTGAGCGAAAAGTTATATGCAATTTACTAGATAATGTGCAGTATGCCTGCTCGATTCTTCGTTTCGTTCTTAAAATCCACTATCATCTGTTGATCCCCGAACTCGATCTCAACTTAGTACTTGGGCTTTTACTCAGACTTCAAATCTCCATAATATCTTGATAAATTCATTTTGTAATATCTACATAGCTCGGAATCACTTCTACAAGGCATAAATCATATAACTAGTGCAAAAACACTAGCGATTAAAGCTCAATTCAATTAAAGTGCAGTAAATTAAGGTGCATAAGAAACTAAAACACAAGGTTATAGCCAACCATCAACACCCCATACTTAAATCATTTCTCGTCCTCGAGCAATCAAATGACACTTTACAATGACACAACCTTTTTAAACAACTTTCATAACTCATCATATCAAGACTATTTAAAATAGACTAAGCACAATAGTGTAACATCTTCACCTCAAGATTTGATTCAAAAGTACCACCCATCATTTACACTCGCTCATTTACTCCAACATAGAGGTCAAGCATTATCTTTCCTTCATGAATCAAGTGCCCTCACAACAATAGAGAGAATTCACTCACTCTCAGAAACAACATTCACATGCCACAAAAGATGACCCGTAGGCTTGCCCCCAGTGTACTACTCTACTAATTGAGTTCATTCAGTCAAGGATCAAATAAGACTTTAATTGGTTGTAATATAATTTGTGGGACGGGTAAGATACATTTAGATATAAGAGTGACTACACCTCCATAAGCACTTTAATACATAATTCATTGTTCAATACCCCCACACTTATGTCAAACCATGCTCCACCTTCACATCAATTCGCATCAACTCCCAACTTCTTTAAGAATAAATACATCAAGAGTCACCACTTATCAATGAACAATTTTCATAATCATACAATTAATAAATCTTTTTCTTCTTTTTTCTCAATTCAAGGGGCTCTTATTTTTCAAAATCAATGCACCTCTTTCCTTATTTCATTAGTTCCACTCAAAAGCCAAACAAATCAGCCCACACTTCAACTTTTACAAAGTTCATAATAATTTCAAGTTCTCACTGGAGATAATTGGTTCAAATAAATGGTCAATTAAAACAAATGGGTAGGGCTTATAATGTGGTTGTCAAATAAACAGGATTACAGGCTCAACAGGGTTAATTGTTATACATAACAAGATGGTGGGTACACTATATAGCTAGCTCAACAAGGAAACACCTATATCACTTCCAAGACTAAAAAAACTACTATTTCGCTTTGAAAACACACGGGGCAAGTCCTAGACATCAAATGCAATACACAGAATACACCAAATCCTCACACAAACATGGCACATAACTCACTCAAGATTGGATCATCACAACACTCTAGTCAAAGCAGTTAAGTAAAGTTAAGATCATATGATTTAAGGCACTTATAGAAGAGTCAAGTACTGAGCCTAAGCGTCACACCAAAGCACTCGCTATTCTCAAGACATGATAAAGTCACAAGATATTGCTTTCATTTCCAATAATAGTACAAGGTTTTCTACACCTAAAAAAACAAAAATGAACTACACCCGATTCAAACAAAACCCTTGGAAAAGAACAACGACATAAATAAAAACCAAGGGGGAATTAATACACTAACTCTAAAATAAAATCGTTTTGGTCTTTTTTCTTTCGACTTTAATCCCTCAAGAAACCCGCTGAATGATATCCATCATCGGAAAAAGTCAAAAAATTTAAATATTTTATGGATTTTCAATATTTTTCTATCAAAATACTACAACTAACAAAAAAAACTAACCAGCTTAATATACATACAACATACGTACAACATATCCCCCACTCCACACTTTAAGTTGTGACATGTCACCATGACACATAATTAAAAAGCATAAGGTAGAGGAAACTTCTCTGAATCTCTAGTCGGGGTATGAATCAAATTCGGGCTCTGATCTTCTCTCCCGAACTAGCGCACACATCCACGCAGACAACTTAGGTAGAAAAGATCTTAGATGATTATCATGGTTAATAAATCAAGAATAGTCTGTTATTCCAAAAATCATGTCTCATGCATTCATGAGTTGCATATATTTCTTTAATGTATAGACTATGAAAATTTCTCTTACGTGATGTTATGAAGGTGTTTTGATGAAAACTATGAAGATATATCATTGTTTTAAATTTTGTGATGCAAGAATTACTGAAAAGAATATTTTGGGAGTTCCCTTAGATCTCTGAGAAGGGTTCATAGCCTTTAGTGGTTCATGTTACCCCAAAACTACTCGTACCAGAGTAGGAAATTAGTGTACCATTGGTTCGGGCACTATGATAGAAGTGTGCTGGTAAGGCACAAAAATGCGAGCATGTTAGAACATTGAATTGTGAGGCACCATAGGAATGAGGTCCAAGCGATCGGGCTGGGATCGTCCATCATACCAATCATATGGTGACATTTTCAGAATCGGAATAAGAAAGAATGTCAGGATCAATGGAACTCCCAAGCAAAGAAAAGAAAAGAACCGAAAAGAAAATGCTTTAGAAAATTTACAAGGATTGTTTCGAGAAATTTTTATATTTATCTATTAAATTTTTTAATTTTTTCCGGAAGAGAAAGAGAGTTTTTATGACTGACATCAAGAAGAATTTTATACTATATATATGAGTTGTTTGTATCAACTCTTTATCAGAAGCTTTTAGAATTTCCTTTTATCATGCATCCATACTTCTTTCAGAGTCTCGTTCCAGCTTTAGTGGGAGGGTTTCTTTACTTACTGAGTACCGCTGTGGTGTACTGACATTCTAAATTTTCTTTATGAAACCTACATTGGCATATTTATAGACGAGTAGACTACGAGTTAAGACATTCTCCCATCCTAGCAAACTCTTGGTGAGCTCCGATTCCGGCCATGGAGTTTGTTGCTTGATTTTAGTTCTTAGTTTCTGTTTTCATATATTTGTTTTTTGAGGATTAGCCGGTAATTAATGTCCCGAGAAGTCCTCCCAAACTCTATAAAGGCTTCATCGATATTACAGAGTTAGATATATTTTATTTGGTTGTCAGATACCGAATGTTAAGGTTTTGATTATGCATAATACTTCAAGACTAAATTTTTCAGACTTAAATAAAGATGTTCTGTCTTAGTTGATGTTGGGCCACCTAGTAGAATTAAAAGAACAAGTAAGAAGGTTTGCTCCGTCAAGTTGAGGCACCAGGTGCCGGTTACGACTTGGTCAAAAATCGGGTCGTGACACTTTCTCCATTATTGCAGCCTTCTCTTTTGAACTCTTCACCTTCCACTCAACACTTGCAGCTGACTTCTCCTTTTTCACTCCAGTTGCTACATTCATCTCAAAAATCACCATCTTCTTACTCACTCTAAGCATGAGTTTTCTATCATGTATATTCAGTATAACTCTACCCATTGCTAAAAATGTTCTTCCCAGGATAAGGGGCACCTTCTTGTTCTCCTCCATATTCACCACTATGAAATCTATAGGAAATACGAACTTATCCACCCGCACCAAAATATAATCTACTATCCCCTCGGGTGTTATAGTCGTTTGGTCTGCCAACTGCAAAGATATTGGCGCCAACCTTATCTCTCCAATCTCCTTCTCTAGTTTCCTGTAAATAGACAATGACATTAGATTAATTGAGGCACCAGAATCACATAAAGATTTATCAAAGTTAAGAGTTCCTAAAGATCAAGGTATAGTAAAAATCCTTGGATCTCCACACTTTTGTCGGAGTTTGTTTTGCAAGATTGCATTGCAATGCTCTGTGAGCTTGACCACTGAGGTCTCTTCTATCTTCCTCTTCTTTGTAAGGATCTCCTTCAAGAATTTGGCGTGAGCTGGCATTTGTGAGAGAACTTCCATAAATGGAAAGTTTACATTAACCTGTCTCAGCATATTTAGAAATATCTCAAACTGTTTATCTAGCTTTTCTCTATACAGCTTTTAGTGAAAAGGTAGAGCAGACATGTGCTTGCTCTCTTCATTAGTGTCCTCACTTCTTGAAGTTTCCTCTTTTTTCTTTTTCTCAGCTCCCTTCTTTCCTTTCTTCTTCTTAGTCTTTTATCATCATCTTCAATTTTGAGCTCCTTCCCACTTTATTTTTCAGGAGCAGCTTCTTTGTGAATTGGAGTGGGATCTTTCAACACTTTCCCGCTTCTCAAGGTCACATCATTTACCGTTTCTTTGGGATTCTTTTCAGTATCAGATGGAAAAGTACCTGGGATTATCTTAGATAATATAGTTGCAATTTGTCCCACTTGTCTCTCCAAGTTACGCAAACCTGTCCCCTTTTCTTTTATAGTTTCACCATGAGAATATAACCTCTCATCTATCTTGATAATGAAGGGTTTCATTAGATTTTCTAACCTCGACTGAATTGGCTATTGAGGCTGAACTGCGGCCTCTGCTAATTCACAAAACCAGGAGCTCCTTGTCCTTAAAATCAGAGATTGTTCTATTTCCATGCATTTGTTGTACCCCAAAGTGAGCTCCATGAAAAACCAGGGTGCTTCTAGACCCATTGTATTGATGTTGTAATTACCAACAACATTAACTTCCTCGGTCGAGGCTTGACACGACTATAGTGTCCTCTTCCACATATGCCACATGTTTCAAGGGGCTCACTGTGTATTGAAGCTAAAATTAGCTTCTTTATTTTTTTTGCCATGGCATCAAGCTGTACGTGCACAGATGTGTTAGCGTCAACTTGGTGAACTGACGTTTCTCTTCTTCTTTCAGCAACTTCAGAGGGCCACTTATTTGCATCCTCAGACAACTCATCTAGAATTATGACTATCTCATCTGGAGTTTTTTCATCAATAGACCTCCAGCTGCATTGCTCAATGTTCAGCGTGAAGGTTGTGTCAATCCATCCCTAAAATCCTGGAGTTGCATCCAGAGTTTTATTCCACTATACTGACACTTACGCACAATCTCTTTGAACCTCTCCCAAGCTTCAAACACATTTTCAGTATCGTTTAGAAAAAGGTTATGAATTTACCCTTCTAACCTTGCCTGTCTTCGTCGATGAGAAATATTTGTCAAGAAATTTTCTGGTCATCTCATCCCATGTTCTAATCGATCCATTAGGCAAGCTTCGAAGTAAGTGCTTTGCGTCGTCTTTGAGAGTGAAAAGGGAATTCCCTTAAGTAGACTGCATCTTGTGACATACCATTACATTGGAAGGTGTTCATAATCTCCTCGAAGTCCATCAGATGATTGTTTGGATCTTCGTTTATCGTTCCTCTGGAGACACAACTGTTTTGAAGGGTTTGAAGTAATCCCTATGTTAACTTAAAATTTTTAGCTGCAATAGGAGGTGGTCTCACACTCGATAAGTCTTGGATGTAGACCGGTCTCGCATTATCGCTAAGTGGTATCCTTGAACCGGGATCTATATTACCGAATTGGTCTGCACCCACAGGTCGATTCTGCGCAATTCTTCGAGCCCTCTCTTCTTCGTAGGCAAGTTGTTCATTTCGAAGAGTTGTCTCCTCCGCATCTCGTGCAACTTTTTCTCTTTGCTGTGTTGTCTCTCTTGTAGTCAAATCAACATTATCCTCATCTCCCACCATAACTTCTTTGGTTGAGGATTTCTCAACCTTCTCTGTATTCGCGGGGAGATTTATTTCTTTCCTCAGCTGTCGTTGTTGCTTCTCAATTTCTGGATCGTAAGGTAGCACTTCCTTCCCAGAGGATCGAGTCATGCACCAATCTAACCTGTAGCCTGCGCACAGTCGAGGAACACCAAACGTAAAAATAAAAAAATAAAATAAAAAGAAAAATTCTTGAATTAGTACTATAAACTATTTTCAACACTATTGATTGCCAATCCCCGGGCAACGGCGCCAAAATTTGACGAGCGCAGTACCGGCACATAAACTTAGGCTCGCTTGTCAAATATACTATAGAAAATATCATATCCACTAAGATTGGATTGAAACAGTGTTTTCATAGTTTATAGCTTGAATGCTATTCAAGATGACCAAAAATTGAGATTTTTGTTATTAAACTAAAAATTAACTAAAAGTCTAAACTATTGGCTAATGACAATTGCAACAAGAGTAAGTAAGAAGACATCGATGAGAGAAAATAGGGGTTGATTGTATAGGTGTAAGATACTTGTTTAGGAATTAATTCTAGTTGATTCACTTCTAATGTTCAAGTGAGTCTCTCGAATTCATTGAATTATAGTTCAAACATTCAATAGAAACTCCTCTCTTGATTAAGTCTCAACCTCACTATATAAACTAAGTTAAGCTCGGCGAAGATATGCAAGAATTCATAGTGGATTAATCCTTAAGAGAACCTCTTTCGATTTCCTAACTAGGTCTAAACATTAATTCAACTAGCCTCTTTCGATTACTAATAAGAATCAATGAATTCAACCAATAAGATAATGTAAAACATCACAAATTATGCCCATTTAGATTACATAACCGAGTGAGTATATATGCAACAACTAAAACACCCAAAATGATTCTATACATAAAACTAGAGTTAACATCCACAAACAATTCTCAAATCCATCAATCCCTAAGGTAGAATTACTCCATGGATATGGAAAATTCATCAAAATTAAGTTTAAGTCGAGGGAAAACATAAAACATCCAAACCCTTGTCTTGACAAGTTGTGCATTTCGAAGAGCTGTCTTCTCCGCATTTAGTGCAACTTTTTCTCTTCGCTCTTCTTCGTAGACAAGTTGTGCATTTAGAAGAGTTGTCTCCTCCGCATCTCGTGCAACTTTTTCTCTTTGTTGTGTTGTCTCTCTTGCAGTCAAATCAACATTATCCTCATATCCCGCCATAACTTCTTTGGTTGAGGATTGCTCAACCTTCTTTGTATTCGCGGGGAGATTTATTTCTTTCCTCAGCTGTTGTTGTTGCTTCTCAACTTCTGGATCGTAAGGTAGCACTTCCTTCCCAGAGGATCGAGTCATGCACCAATCTAACCTGTAGCCTGTGCACAGTCGAGGAACACCAAACGTAAAAAGAAAAAAAGAAAAAAAAAAAGAAAAATTCTTGAATTAGCACTATAAACTATTTTCAAAACTATTGATTGCCAATCCCCGGGCAGCGGCGCCAAAATTTGACGAGCGCAGTACGGGCGCATAAACTTAGGCTCGCTAATCAAATATAGTATAGAAAATATCATATCCACTAAGATTGGATTTAAACAGTGTTTTCATAGTTTATAGCTTGAATGCTATTCAAGATGACCAACAATTGAGATTTTTGTTATTAAACTAAAATTTAACTTAAAGTCTAAACTATTGGCTAATGACAATTGCAACAAGAGTAAGTAAGAAGACATCGATGGGAGAAAATAGGGGTTGATTGTATAGGTGTAAGATACTTGTTTAGGAATTAATTCTAGTTGATTCACGTCTAATGTTCGAGTGAGTCTCTCGAATTCATTGAATTATAGCTCAAACATTCAGTAGAAAATCCTCTCTTGATTAAGTCTCAACCTCAAAATATAAACTAAGTTAAGCTCGGTGAAGATATGCAAGAATTCATAGTGGATTAATCCTTAAGAGAACCTCTTTCGATTATCCTCCTAACTAGGTCTAAACATTAATTCAACTAGCCTCTTTCGATTACTAATAAGAATCAATGAATTCAACCAATAAGATAATGCAAAACATCATAAATTATGCCCATTTAGATTACATAACCGAGTGAGTATATATGCAACAATTAAAACATCCAAAATGATTCTATACATAAAACTAGAGTTAACTTCCACAAACAATTCTCAAATCCATCAATCCCTAAGGTAGAATTACTCCATGGATATGGAAAATTCATCACAATTAAGTTTAAGTCAAGGGAAAACATAAAACATCCAAACCCTTGTCTTGAGTGAGGATGAATGGTGAAATTCTTGTGCTCTTGCTTCTCCCTCTTCCCCTTAGATTCCTTAGGTCTAGATTATGTCAAAAGTTCTCAAAATACCATTTTTTCATGTATATATAACAATTAGGGTCGATCCCAAATATATACACCCTCTCCTACGCGCAATAAGACACTTTTTCCGGATAGGACGTGTGTGGCCGCGAACCCAGGGATTTGTTCGCGCACTTGGCCGCGCATTTTCTACACTGTTCTGCCTCCGGTGCGCACCCAACGTTGTTGATACCCAATTTTGCCCTCATATTTTCTCAAACAACATATATATTTTCAAAATATCATTTTACATTATTATTTAATTTACAAGATTTACGCAAGCATTTTTATAATTTTCCATAATTTTAGAGCTTTAAAATTGATTTTTTTTTTTTTTACATTTAAATTACTGAAATATTTATTAATTACTCCTTCAAATTATTTTGTGATGACTTAATCACTTAAAACTATTATATGCATCCCTAACACATATTTTAAATATTTTCACTGTATTTTATATAATTACAATAGTATTTTTAGGCTATTTGCACAAACTTGCAATAATAACCTATATATTGCATTTTTATTGCGTTTGTCATTTCAGTCGGGATCAAAATAATATTTTTACATTATTTATAATCTTTTGCATTTTTGCGTTTGTCATATTTTTATTGAGTTTGTCATTTCATTCGGGACAAACTTGCATTTTTAGTATAACCTATATTTGCATTTTTAGTATTTTATATATTTATTTAGCTATTTTATAAAATTATTTTCCTTTTAGTCTCCCATTTAAAAAGATGGCCCAATTTTGAGTTATTTTTCGGATCAGACAAACCCAAATTCCTGGCCCGATCCTCAAGCCAATCCCAAGCGACCCTGCCCAGTCCAAAGCTGACCCAGCTGGCTTTTAATCTCGACCGTTGATCAAAGGTGATAAACGGTCCATAACACCCCACTCCTTTTCCTTATATCTCCCAAAACCTAATCCTAACCCCATTTCCTAAAGACACTGCCTCTATTCTTCCCGTCACTCCTTTCCTCTTCACCAAACCCTAGCCGCCTCCCCTAATCCCACTGATAATGGGATTTGACTAATATTCTCTTGCCATATTTGAATCTTTCTGGTATTGGTTGTCCGTTTGTGGTATTACCTAAGTGCTTTCCTAAACATGGCAAGCAATAATTTCTGAAGTTAAGCAAAAGGGGTTCGAATCTTTGTTTTTGAGCATTGTTTCATCTACATATGTTCAATACCGTATTATGTGAGCCCTATTCCATTTAGATTTCTGTTGATTAACATTTTCCCTAAAAACTAGGGTTTACCGGATTTCGCTCTTAAATTGATTTTTGAAATGATTTGCATGTTCTATTTCCTTATTTGTTGTTTGATTTATTTCGTTTCCTTGTGTGTTCGTTCAATCCTTACTTCTATATAAACCCCCCATTTATCTTTTTGGGACAGACTTTAATTGACATTTTCTTCACTAAAAATTTGGGGTTTTTTCTATTCTCTTGTTCTGTATTCTGTTTTGGCCGGCTGAAAGCCAAGGCCACTAAGACCTTGTTACTCAACTTGTTCTTGGTGCGAGCATTACCCGTAGTTCATCAAAGCTCTTGGGAACTTTGACGCATTGGGATTCTGGATTTTTGTGGAAGTATATTCTTTACTGCTATTCGTTTAATTGGTGAGTTACTGCACTTTTGCAATTTCATTCCTATATATCTGCAATTTGCACATGTTTTTGCTTCTAAAGTTCGTTAGCTTAATGTGTTTCTGGGTTGTTTTGTGTGCAATTCTGTTTTCTTTACTTCAATTTTAGGTCTCTTTAACCTTTAACTTCCCAATGTTGATAGCTTGAAACATGCCTAAACTTGATTCGAGTAAATTAGATTATTTTCAAGTCTATCTAGCCAATGTGTTACGAACTACTGTTGTTTGGGACCTTTGCACTTGTTAGCATCACTTTGATGTCTAATTTTGCTTTAGGCTATCAATCCTGTTATTTGAACATGCTTTACATGCATAACTTGTGCTCTCTTCAGTTAACTAGTCAATTGTGTTCAAAACATGAATGCTTATATTTACTATATGGCACAAGTCTACTTTCCTATCCTACTCTTAATTTCTGTGTTGTATTTGGCCTATGTAGCATGTTTTAATCCTGTGTCAAGACCTTTTTATCAATAATGATTAGTTCTCTATCAGTATGCCCTTTAGCATGTTTTGACTCCCTTGACTCACCAATAGTTGTAATAATCCGCTTCCTTATCATGTCTAAATGATGTTTTACTACTAAATTAACATGACTACTTTGTAACACTTGGGCCTATACTTAGCATAATTTGGACCTTTTCCTTTATTGTGAACTTGTGTATGATACTTTTCACCAATCCTGCAAACATGTTCTTCCCTTAACTCTGCTAATGTATGACTGCTTATGCACTAAGTGTTGAACCTGTTTTCTGAATCTTTGCTAAGTTTGTTCTTAAAACCTAAGACATGTTCTATTATTTTCTTTATACGCTCAAGTTGACTATGTCTGTATCCCTTAGTTTTTGCCTCTCAACCTTGGTTTACTTTCCTTCACTTGTCACCCGGGCTCTCTTGAGTTATCATTCTTAGCCGGCTGAAAGCCAAGGCTCCCTAGGCTTTATCATTGACCTCCCTAGTGTGAGTACTACTCGGGATCCATTTGAGGCCTTTGTGAACTCTGACACACTAAGACTTGGGTCCTTAGTCATTCTCTGAATCTTAAACTACTCCTATTCATCCGTTTCTCTCCTATTACCTGTTGTATATCTGAGTGGGTTGATTTAAATGGTGCAATACTTGGCAATATGGTCAAATAAATCAACTTTGGGCTCCTTTATGGATTCTGGGGTCGTATGTTGAATATGGCTGGGTATGCTGTGTAAGAATTACTGAAGGCCCAGACAGTGCTTGGTATTTCATTTGGGCCTGCTGTAGGCTTATTGTCATCGTTTATATAACATTTTGATCTTATTTATTATTGGGCTTGTAATAACTTTTGTATAAACGATTGGGGTATTAGTAAAATGGGTAGATTTTAATATTTGCATGCAAAAATGGGTAAATAATATGCCTATAGGACTTGGTGATTTATTTTCCATATGTGTTATTCAATTACTATGTACACCATAGAAACCATGTCATTAGGAAAGCACACACACGCACACTGCCTGCTAGCAAACGTAAGTTGAAAATGCTGCAATTATGTTTACTGCTATGTGCTATTAGAAAACCTGCCTATAGGAACCAATGTCACTGATTTTTCTTTCAATTCGCATCGCCTATTAGAAATCCTGCCTGTAAGATTCCAATTATTTTACTTGGCGTTGTTCACCTAGAAAATATGCCTATGAGATTAAGATATTACAAGTAAATAAACTCTAAATACTATGCATTAGAGATCATGCCTATAGGGAATAATTGCTCGTCATAATTGGTTAATGCTAAACCACCCCAAACGCGGTTTTATGTGCACTACTGTTAGAGAGCATGAATAATTCTGGGACTTCTCCCAGCAGATTTTGTTACACTCAACTGCGTAGATCATCTAGGCACAACACATATAGGGCTAATAACCAAAAACTTGCGATTTCAATAACCAGCTTGTAATACCTGTATAATCCTGTCTATGGGCAATATCTTGCATTTTAAACACCCAACATGCTTTAATTCAAAGTCGCCTAGAAATCATGTCATAGGGCCTAAGGTTCTTAATTCGAAAACCTCCTAATTTGCATATGTGTTTGTGTGCATTTCTTGTTTAAGTGTGGAGGTTAATGTGAGCCCCTAACTGCCTTTTACATGAAGTCTTATTTGTTTTGTTTGTTGCTTAGTTTTTTTTTTATATTTGAGCAGCCTATGTAAAGTCTAGAACCATACAAATAGATGTCCAAAACCTCCTGGACCATAAGTATGGGACTGGTAGTGCACGTGTAGGGCACGACTTAGAATTGAATTAGAGCACTTTTAGGTAAACAACTTTAACATAGTAATCGTATAGCAGGAGATGATAGTCTATACCCGCTGAATAATATGAGTAACACCCTACCCAAAGGGAGTTTCGAAATATTATTTATGTTGCACGGGGTGATCCTTTAGTCTAAAAAACTTAGTACTCCCCCTTCCCTTCTTTCTTTCTAGTAGAATTGAAACAATTGTACCTCTATATTAGCATTAAGTTCTTTGTAATAAAATTCTTAGATTTTTGTACTCTCTTTGCTTATTTGATCACGTAGCCTAATCCACATAATTTGAGTTTTGTCGGGACCCACTGTTGTGGATCTCGAGGAGCGCCTAACACCTTCTCTTTGAGGTAATTTGAGCCCTTATCCGGTCATTGGTGGCGTTGACTAGTTAAATCAGAGTCATTTGAAAATAAGTGCCCTAACGCACTTTTTAGGTGGCGACTCTCCTCTTTTAATACTCATTTAAAGGAGTTGTCACATGTCGAAACTCGGTTCGTGAGAAAAAGGGGCGCGTCAAGCGCGCGATCGCGCACCTTGGCAGTATCAGTTGGGAATTTGGGAAAATCTAAAACGTGAAAGTTGTAGCCCTTTTAAATAGCTTTACAATGATATATTGTGGAGCCCAAACGAATTTCTAAGCAAAAACTTATGTGCATTTTACTGGACAAAGCGCAATATGTCTGCTCGATTCTTCGTTTTGTTCTTAAAATACACTATCATCTGTTGATCCCCAAACTCGATCCCAACTTAATCTTTGTATTTTTACTCAGACTCCAAAACTCTAGAATAACTTGAATTCATTCTGTAATATCTACATAGCTCGGAATCACTCATGCAAGGCATAAACATATAATTAGTGCAAAACACTAGCGATTAAAGCTCACTTCAATTAAAATACAGTAAATTAAGGTGTGATAAGCAACTAGCCCACAATATTATAGCCTACCATCAAGACGTGATATAAAAGTTTCTAACCTTTATTTTAGTCGCATACTCGACCTAGGAAGGCAATGTCCACCATTGTTGAAGTAGAGTTTTTCAGCGGACTCGGGCTGATGACTTACGTATTATGCTATTAGTAGTCTATTTTTGAGACAAAATTAAAGGGACTTTTATATTTGATTTCTGTATTATTTACTATGTGAATTATATGCATGTGCATTATAAATATAAGTATATAAGCATTAATAAAATGGATTTACGTTTCCATGAGACAATTTAATCGATCTCAAGATCGACGGCAAGACTTTATTTTCTCTTGCTAAATTGATTCAACAAGAGCAAAATTCACTTGATTTATACCTTTTACAATTCAACATAAATTTTAAGATAATCGTGAAATGAAGATATTCTACTTTATCTCATGAACTAAATTCTTGTAGGAAAAAAGAATTTTTCTTGATTCCGCTTGCTAATAATTAAATATATGTGTTTATTCTTTAGTTTTTGTTAAAATTAATAAAGTTTTTTTTTTTATATAATGTGACCCAATAAGGAATAACATCTTTTATTTTTGGTAATCTTTCATAACATACACATTATTGAACTTTTGGCATGAAAGAAAAGAGTTGTAAAGAAAAAAATAAAAAATACCCCTTATTCATACTACTCTCCCAGCACTAAAGAGTAAAGACTAAAGATAATATAACGAAAAGGAAATGAGCAGAATTAATATGGAATATTCCTTTTCCTTTTTCCAACAATATGGAATATTCCTAGGTAAAAAACAATATGGAATATTCAATATTCTGTCTAGTAAAGGCAGACAAAGTTAGTCACCCTTTATCCATAAATCAAATTTGTCTGTAGCACCTGTCTTACATTTGGAAACCCCCTACCGACGGCAATGACCATTTCCTTCATTTCCACGCAACAATGTCGGACATTCCGCCGGAAGTAATTAGCATATACTTTACCGACTGCCGGTGAAGTCACTGCTAAGATTCAGGTGCGTAAGCAAGTCATTCAAAGCCCTAATTGATAGCCCCAAATTCATCCGAGCACACCTCAAGCAACAGGTACTGAAACGCAACTCAGATGTCAAGCTTATTTTCAAGGCTCACAAGCTTTTCTCCCTCGCTTTCAGTTCGATATCTAGTAGCCAACTAGAAGAACTTGACCATCCACTTAAACAGCCCTATGGCCCAACTCAGGTACTCGGCTCTTGCCATGGTTTAATTTTGATATCCAACAACTTGAGTGATAATGGTGTGTGAATCCATCCACTAAAATGTTCCGGAAACTCCCGGTTTGTCACGTTAAACCTCCACAGAATCATGGACCGAGAGAGGTTGCAGGGTTGAGCCAAATTTGTGGTGGTTTTGGGTATGATACTTCTGCTAAATGATTATAAGGTCTTTAAAATAGCCCAATTTTGTCACTTCTCTGGTAGTTCCTTAGTTACTGTTATAATGGTTTTTAGTTCGAAGTTGGGTTTGTGGAAGAAGAAGGTTCAGGATTGTTCATACTGGTTGGTTAAGGAAGATAACGGCACGTTTGCTGCAGGTGCATTGCACTGGCTTGCATCTACGAAACCATCAGCAGAGTGGAGCCCTTGGCTTCTTATAGGCCTCAATCTTGGAAGTCAGAGATTTGAGCAGGTGCCATATCCTGAGAATTTGGGCAAGCCATTGCATTTAAATTTGGCAGTCTTGGGAGAATGTCTTTGTTTGATTTCAGGTAACGTCGTTGTTCGTACTAACGCAAAGAATCATGTGGTAGATCACGCCGACATATGGGTGATGAAGGATTACTGAGTGAAGGAGTCTTGGATAAAGTTGTTTTCAGTTGAGCAGTTAGATGGTCGTCAACATTTCAGTGTCTTGAGGCCAGTAGAATATTCAGTGACTGGTGTGAGAATGCGCGGGAGAAAAATCTATTAATTCACACAATACAATTATACAATGAGCCATATATATAGATACTACATGTCCTACTCTTAATACATATAGGATTAAGGTTATTTACTCCTATTTGACTACTAAACTAACACTCCTTTCAAGGTGGTGCATATAAATCAAATGTACAGAGCTTGTTACATATATAACTAATACGAGGGCCAATGAGGGACTTGGTGAAAAATATCAGCAAGCTGATCATTCGACTTCACAAATTTTGTAGCAATATCTCTTGAGAGTATCTTTTCTCTAATGAAGTGACAATCAATCTCAATGTGTTTGGTCCTCTCATGGAACACCAGATTTGATGCAATATGAAGGGCAGCTTGATTACCGCACACAAGTTCCATCTGGCTGATGTCACCAAATTTTAACTCCTTGAGCAATTGTTTGATCCAAATTAGCTCACATGTTGCCATAGCCATTGCTCGATATTCTGTTTCTGCACTAGATCGAGCAACTACATTTTGTTTCTATTGCTTTTCCAAGACACCAAATTGCCTCCTACTAAAACACAATATCCAGACGTAGAACGTCTGTCAGAAGGTGATCCTGCCAAATCAGCATCTGAGTAACCAACGATCTGCTCATAACCTCGATCCTCAAACAATAACCCTTTGCCTGGAGCCAATTTTATATACCGAAGAATGCGGACAACTGCATCCCAGTGGCTATCACACGGAGAATCCATAAAATGACTTACAACACTCACAGGAAAGGAAATGTCAGGTCTGGTCAGTGTGAGATAATTTAGCTTACCAACCAGTCGTCTATATCTTGCAGGATCGCTAAGCGGCTACCCCTGTCCTGGCAGAAGTTTAGAATTCGGATCCATCAGAGTGTCAATCGGTCTACAACCTGTCATTCCTGTCTCCTCAAGAATGTCTAAGGCATAATTCCGTTGTGATATCGCAATACCTGAGGTAGACTGAGCGACCTCAATACCTAGAAAATACTTTAGTTTGCCAAAGTCCTTAGTCTGAAAGTGTTGAGAGAGATGTTGCTTCAATTTAGTAATACCATCCTGATCATTGCCGGTAATAACAATATCATCAACATAGACCACCAGATAAATACAGAAACTCGAAGCAGAGTGCTGATAAAACACAGAAGTGATCAGCTTCACTTCGAATCATGCCAAACTCCTGGATAATGGTGCTGAACTTACCAAACCAGGCTCGAGGAGACGTTTTTAGACCATAAAGTGATCGGCGCAAGCAACATACAAGGCCACGAGACTCCCCCTGAGCAACAAACCCAGGTGGTTGCTCCATATAAACTTCATCCTCAAGGTCACCGTGCAAAAAAGCATTCTTAATGTCCAGCTGATAGAGAGGCCAATGGCGAACAGTAGCCATGGATAGAAAAAGGCGAACCGATGCTACCTTAGCCACGGGAGAGAAGGTATCACTGTAATCGAGCCCAAATATCTGAGAATATCCCTTGGCAACAAGACGGGCCTTAAGGCGATCAATCTTGCCATCCGGACCAACCTTGACTGCATATACCCAGCGACAACCAACAGTAGATTTACCTGAAGGAAGAGGAACGAGCTCCCAAGTACCACTCGTATGTAAGGCATACATCTCGTCAGTCATATCCTGTCGCCATTCTGGATGAGACAATGCTTCACCTGTAGACTTAGGGATAGAAACAGAGGACAACGAAGATACAAAGCATAATAGGGTGATGACAAATGATGATAACTTAAACCGACATAATGGGGATTAGGATTAAGTGTGGTTCATATACCTTTCCGAAGTGCAATCGGTGTACTAGGAAGAGACAAGTCCGCAGTAGGAGCAGGGTCAGGTGCAGGACATGAATCAGTTGGGCCTGATGCTGGGTGCGGACGACGATGATAAGTCAAGAGTGGTGTTCCTGTGGCTGGGGATCTAGGAGGAGCCACACTAGACTCCCCAATAGTTGGAATGGGTAAGTCTTTTGGAGGAAGGTGAACGAGGAGCTGTAGTAAACTCATTAAAGGTCGGTATAGGTAAGACCTCAGATATATCAAGGTGGTCAGAAGAGGTAAAGAAAGGCTTAGACTCAAAAAATATGATGTCAGATGACATAATGTACCTACGAAGATCAGGTGAGTAACAACGATATCCCTTCTGAACACGAGAATAACCAAGGAAGACACACTTGAGAGCACGAGGAGCTAATTTATCTTTCCCTGGGGCTAAGTTATGTACGAAACAAGTGCTCCCAAAAACACGAGGGGGAAGAGAGTATAAGGGTGACTGGGGAAACAATACTGCATACGGAATCTGATTCTGGATGGGAGATGAAGGAATCCGATTAACCAAATAACAAGCTGTGAGAACTGCATCGCCCCAAAAACGTAGCAGAACATGAGATTCAATGAGAAGTGTGCGAGCAGTCTCAATGATGTGCCTATTCTTTCTCTCTGCAACCCCATTTTGCTGAGGGGTATAAGGACAAG